>JAQZBX010033735.1:0-25267 GCA_029593785.1 Cabassous unicinctus
GAGTTCTGATATAGATCCTGGCATATACAGTCATCTGATATTCGACAAGGCCACCAAGCTCAATCAACTGGGAGAGAATGGCCTCTTCAACAATGGAATCTTACTCGACTGTAAGAAGGAATGCAGTGCTAACACACGGGATAACATGGATGAATCTTGAGGACCTTATGTTGAGTGAAGCAAGCCAGGCATCAAAGGGCAAATATTACATGACTTCAATGATATAAATAACAATATTGAGCAAACTCAGAGAGCTATTGTTTGGAAGATAGGTTTACAGGAAATAGAAAGGGAGAAGAATGTAGTGAGCCACTGTTAGTTGCACATTGAAGGGATATGACTGGAGGGTAGTGATAGTATTGGGTTGGGCAGTGCAGGTTTGACAAATGGGTAGTGTGGGGAGGGGAGGGTGGGTTGTATGGTACATGGAACTGGGGGGAGGGTTGGGGGAAGGACCAGGTGGACACTGGGGATTGGTGGGTATGTAGTTGAAAGTACAAAATTGGGAATGCTCTTATGGCAATATGACAAGGAAGGGTTTACTGGTTTAGGGTGTTGGATGGGGGAGCATTCAGAACAGGGCACACCTGGAGCAGGCGTCTATGGAGTGTGGGAGTTATCGTTTTGTCATAGTGTGTTGTATCAGTGGGTGGAGACCCACATAATGAGTGGGAAGAAGCTGGACTTCTATCCTGGGGAGGACTGAAATGTTCTCACACAGACTGATGGGAGACTTTTGAGAGCATGGGTGGTTCCTAATAAGAGAGGGAAAATCAGTGTGTCAAGACCTCAGTGTTGTTGCAAGTAACTATGAATCTTGTCACCCATGGAGTGAAGCCGGGTGGTCACTGTGGTCCCCAAGGGGAGGGGGAGGGAGCACTTGAATAGATGGAACAGGGAGTATTTAGTGGGTAATGGAAGTATTCTACATGATCTTGTAATGATGGCCATAGGCCATGTTAAATATCATCAAAATTTATAAAAGTATACCGTCTAAAATGTAAACCATAAGGTAAAACATTGACCATGGTTAGTAGCTATGTTTCACTATTTGTATATCAGTTGTAACAATTGTACCATCCACATATAAAGGTATTAATATGGGAAAGGGGAAATGGGGGAGGATATTGGGTATATGGGAGTTCCTGCATTCTGTTTCTAACTTTATTTTGACCTAAAACTTTTTTGAAAAGAAAATGAAAAAAAGTAAGACACTGGGGAATAATTGGAAGAAAATGTCAGATATTACAGTGATGAAAGGCAAAATGTCAAAAAAAATTTAAAAAATATTTTTCATTATATTTTAATATCCCAATTTTTAAATTTTATTTTTAGTTTTCATTAAATTTTTATGTATTTTATTTCTTATATTTAAACCTACCTTTATTATTTCATTTTGCTATTAATTGTATTTGGCTATTTTATTGGCTTCATTTTTGAAGAAGTTTTAGATCACAGAGGATCATTGGTGTGGGGTGTCAGTGCTGGGGTATACATGGGAGGAAGGTCACCTGGACATACATATAAGGTATAAAAATGTGTTCAAATGTTCATGGGGCTATGTCACAGTGGGTGGAGATTCACACAATAACTGAGAGAATATTGAATTCCCATCCTATAGAGCTCTGTCACATTCTGTAATGTAGAAGCCAGTGTCTCCCAAGTGCAGGGGCAATGACTGGCAAAGGAGGATGGTCCATTGATAGGCCTTTGATATTGGTGACTATGCTTGTGAGCCTTTGCTCTTGAAATTGAAACTTAGCCTGGTGTTGTGGGGTGCCTAAAAGTTGCCTCCTGAGAGCCTCCTTGTTGCTCAAATGCAGCCTCTCTCTAAGCTAAACTCAGCATATAAATGCATTACCTTCCCCCCAGCATGGGACATGACTCCAGGGGATGAGCCTCCCTGGCATCGTGAGATTACTACCAAGCACCATCTAGCAATGCAACTGGAAAAAGACCTCAAAAAAAAGGGACAAATGAGTTTATATGCCTAAGAGACTTCAAAATGATTCAGGAGGTCATCCCAGAGGTAACACTTATGCACATCTCAGCAGGATTTCATAGGCTACCAAAATGTATACTACCCCAAATAATGGGACTCCTGAGTGCTCTGGAGACACCCAGGTCCTATAGTCAGGGCAGATAGCCCAGAATTTGGTGCCCTGCCAGTGAGCCCTACTTTGGAGTTTGTATTCCTGAGAGTGACAGAGTTGGACTAAGTTATGGCTTCCCTACACATGGCTCATCTGTCCCTTCTATTTAAATCTATACTTTGTGCTGGACTTGGTAAGTGTATGTCCAAGATACTTGAATCTTTGGGCTTTCCATCTGCCAGCTGAACCCTGAGTCTCAGCAGAGTTGCAATACCTACTCTCCAGCTCATTGGACTCACCCAGGATGACTAACAAGGAGGTGAGGATTGATAACCACCATACCAAGGAAATGAGAGAGCATACAACTGCAAACAAGAGAGTCCCATCCATCGGCTATATGGGATCAAAGCCACCTCTCAATTAGAGGTGGTGTCGACATCACCATCCCAGAATTCTCAGAATTGTGGAATGAACTATGGGCTAGAGTGGACTTACTGCTATTCTACAGTAGACTTGTGATTCTAGCAATGGAAGAAATTACAGCATTGATATGGATGCAGTGGTCACTGGAGGCCCGGGGGACAGGGGGAGGGAAAGAAAGTTGTAATGTGGAAGCTTTTTTGGGGCATGGGAATAATCCTGAATAGCACTGCAATGACAGATATATGCCATTATATATCTTCCCATAGTCTGTAGAATTGGTCTATGCTCAAGCAATGCCCCAGGATGTGTTTATCAATTGCAATGAATGTGCCACACTAATAAAGGATGTTGTTTATGTGGGAGGGTGTGGGAGTTGTGAGGAGCAGGACATATGAGAATCCCTATATTTTTTGTATAACATTTGTGTAATCTAAGTATCTTTAAAAAAATAAAATATATATTTTAAAAAATACCAGTGGGAGAAATGGTAAAGTCACAAATATTTGGAAATTAAACATCAATTGGTTAAAGAGGCAATCACAAGATAAATTAAGAAATATCTTGAGGTAATGAAAATAAAATACAACGTACCAAAAACTTATGAATGCAACAAAATAAATGCTGATAGACAAATTTATGACTCATATGCTTACATTAAAAAAGAAGAAACAATTCAGTTCAATGATCTAAACTCAAAACTGGGAGAACTAGAAAAGAAGGAGCAAACTAAAAGTAAAGTGAGCAGAAAGAAGGAAATAGCAAAAATTGGAGTGGAGATAAATGAAATAGAGAATAACAATAACAACAACAACAAAAAAACAACAGAGAGAATCAACAAAACAAAAAGCTGGTTTTTTGAAAGGATAAATAAAATCACCAAATGTTTCATCAGAATGCCAAAGGAAAAAAGAGGGTACAAATAAGGAAAATCAGAAATGAAAAGCGGAACATTAATTACTATGAATCTCACTGAAATTTTAAAAAAGACTATACGAGTGTACTATGAACAACTTGAACAGCTGTACATAAATAAATTACTTACATTAGATCAAATGAACATATTCTTAGAAACACACAAGCTACCTACACAGGCTCAAGAAAAAATAGATGTCAAAAAGTCAACTACTAGCAAAGATATTGAATCAATAATAAAAAAACCTCCAAACAAAGAAACCCAGGACCAGAAGCTTCACAGGGATATTCTAGCAAACATTCCAAAATAATTAACTTCAATTCTGCTCAAAATTTTCTCAAATTGAAGAGCAGAGAGAATACCCTAATTTATTCTATGAGGCCCAAATTACCCAAATACATAAGCCAGATAAAGGTAGCACAAGAAAAGAAAATTAGAGACCAATATATTTTATGAATGTAGAATCCTCAACAAAATAATAGCAAACTATATCCAACAGCATATTGAAAGAATTACACATCAAGTGGGATTTATCTCTGGTATACAAAGTTAGTTTAACATAAGAAAATCAATTAATGTAAGGCCCACATTAACTGAATGAAATGAAAAAATACATGATCACTTCAATTGATGAAGAAAAGGCTTTTGACAAAATCCAGCACCCTTTCTTGAGAAAAACACTTAGAAAACTAGGACTAGAAGGAAACTTTCTCAACATCATGAAGGGCATATATGAAAAGCCCACAATTAACATCCTACTTAATGGTAAAAGATTGAAAAGCTTTCCCTCTAAGATTAGGAACAAGACAAGGATTCCCACAGTCATCGCTATTTTCACCACAAAACTCATAGACCTAATACATGAATTCAAAATAGGGCAGGGTACAAGATCAATACACATAAATTAGTAATGTTTATATACATGAGAAATGAAGAATCCAAAGAAGAAATCACAAAAATTTTTCATTCACAGTAACAAGTTAAAAAATCAAATATATCAAATAAATCTACCCAAAGATTTAAAGGACATGTACACAGAAAACTACAAAACATTACTAAAAGAAATAAAAGACCTAAATAAATGGACATTCAATGTTCATGGCTTAGAAGACTAAATATCACTAAGATGTCATTCCTACCCAGAGCAATTTATAGATTCAAAGCAATTCTAATCAAAATTCCAACAACATTCTTAGCATAATGGAAAGACCAATCATTAAATTTATTTGGAAGGGTAAAAAATCTAAAAGCACATGAAAAGATGCTCAACATCAATAGCCATCAGTGAAATGCAAATCAAAACAATAAATGAGATGCCATTTCACACCCATTAGAATGGCCACTATTTTAAAAAAATGGAAAATAACAAGTGTTGGAGAGGATGCAGAGTAATAGCTACACTCATTCATTGCTGAGAACAAGGTAAAATGGTGCAGCCCCTGTGAAAGACAGGCAGTTCATCAGAAATCTAAGTACACAACTATCGTATGACCCAGAAATCCCACATCTTAGTATATACCCCAAAATTTGAAAGCAGAGACTCAAACAGATATTTGCACACTGGATGTTCATAGCATCATTATTCACAATTGTCAAAAGATGGACAAAACCCAAGTGTCCACAAACTGATGAATGGATAAATGAAATGTGGTATGTACATACAGTGGAATATTACACAGCCATAAAATGGAATGAAGTTCTGATACACATGACAACATGGATGAACCTTGAAGACATGTTGAGTAAAATAAGCTGACAGAAAAGGACAAATTTTGTATAATCTCACTGAGTTGAAATAATTAGAGTAAGCAAACTCACAGCGTCAGAATCTAGAATTTAAGTTACCAGGAGATAGGGTGGGGATAAGGAATGGGAAATTAAGGCTTAAAAGGTACAAGTTTCCTAGTTGGGAGGATAGAAATGCTTTGGTAATGGATGGTGATGATGGTAGCACAACATTGTGAATGTCATTAACAGCACTTACATATATATCTGAATGTGGTTAAAAGGTGAAATGTTAGATTGCATATATGGCAATAGAATAATTTTTTAAAAACTATGGAACTAAACTACACAGTGAACCTTAAATTAAACCATGCTCTATAGTTAATAATACAGTTATAAAAATGTGCTTTGCTCAATTGTAACAAATGTTCCACACCAAAGCAAGGTGTTAACAATAAGGTAGAATAAAGGAATTCTGTTTTTTTTTGCATAATTTTTCTGTAAACCCACAATTTCTCTAATAATGAAAAATAATAATAAAAGAAGCTGTCAAAATATTTTCCAAAATGGTCATACTCTTCTACATTCCCATCAGCAGTCTATGAGAGTCCTAGTTCATTCACTTCTGTAGCAACACTTGTTGCTTAGTGTCCTAATTGACTAATGATGTTGAACGCCAGTTCATGTAAATTCTTTATATAGTCTGGATATAATTTCTTTAACAAATATATAATTTGCAAATATTTTCTACCAATGAATGGCTTCTATTCTCATTCTTTTAGCAATGATTTTTAAAGAGCAAAAGTTTTTAATTTTGATGAAGCAAATGTTTTTGTTCTTTGTTAGATCATACTTTGATGTCATCTTTAAGAAATTTTTGATAAAGCCAAGATCACAAAGGTTTTCTCCTATATTTTTACTAGAGGTTTTATAATCTTTAATTAATATTTAGATTATACCCATTTTAATTAATTTTGAATAAGGTATGAGAATGTATCAAATTTAGTTTTATGCATATTCATTCTCTACCATATTTCTTTTGCACCTTAATGAAAAATTGGTTGACCTTATATGCATTGATTTATTCATGGATTCTCTATTCTGTCTCATTGATTTATTTTTCTACCCTTTCTTCATTACCAAACTGTTTTTATTACTGCAGGTTTATAATAATCTTTAAAATAAGTACTGCTATTTTCCAACTTTCTTTCTCTTTTTAAAGGTTGTTTTATTTATTCCAGGTCCTTTTCACTTTCCTATGAATTTAGAATCAGTTTTTCTATTCCCACAAAATGGCTGATTGGATTATGTTTGGGATTGTCTTGAATATACAGATCACTTGGGAGATTTGACATCTTAATGATATGTATTCTTCCAACACATGTATGTGTTCTATCTCTCCAATTATTTAGATTTTCTTTAGTTTTTTCCATAGTATCTTACAGTTTTCAGTGTGCAGGTCTTCAACAACATTTGTCATATTAATACTTACTTCACAGTTTGATATTATTCTAAATGGTATTAAGTAGATATTTCCAATTGTTCATTTATATTATATAAGAATACAATTTATGTTTGTATGTTGACCTTGTTATTTTCAATCTTGTTAAACTTATCTATTTCTAACAGCTTGGTAAAATTTCATTATATTTTCTAAATAGACAGTTATGCTGTCTGCAAAAAAATGAGTTTTACTTCTTCACTTTCAGTTTGGGTTCTTTTTATTTCTTTGCCCTGACTGATTTCAAATTTAGAGCATTCAGTACAAAAATGAATAGAAGTGGCAAGAATGGACATCCTTGAACTTTTCTGATCTTAGGGAATAGCATTCAATATTTTAACAAACATATTGTCAGTAGTTTTTCATAGATGTTCTTTATCAATTAGAAGAAAATCCCTTCTAATCTGAATCTGCTGAGACTATCAAGAATGGATGGTGAGTTGTGTTGAAATTTTCTTCTGCACCTATTGACATGATTATCTGTTTTACTTTTTGATTTTTAAGAAAGTGAATTATCAACTTTCCATTTCTTGGATGAACTATATTTGGTCATGATGCATTGTGTTTTATTATATGTGTGTGTTTGTGTATTATTGCATATAATTTTTAAAAATTTTTATTTAGAATGTTGGCATCTATGTGCACGAGTGATATTATCCTATAGTTTGTTTATCTTGTAATGTCTTTGTATGGCTTTAGTATCAGAATAGTGCCTTCATAGACTGAGTTGGAAAGTGTTCTCTCTTCTTCAATTTTTTATCAGAATTTAAATATAATTGGATTCTAAAAATGCCCTATGTTCCACCTATGCCTCCCTCCTCCTCCCCTCGGAACTTATCGTAACCACTAAGATTCAATTTTTCAAGAATAAGATTCATAATTATATACATTAATATTGAGGGTTTGACATAATAGTCTGTTTTCTTTTATTAGGCATTACCTATGTATTCAAGAGATTCTTGCCCTTCTATTTGAGAATGTAGCAGGAAGGATTACTACCGAGCACTAACTAGTAATGCATTTAGAAAAAAGCCTTTGATAAAAAGCAGAAAATATTAAATACAAATGAGCTTTCATGGCTAAGAGATTTCAAAGTGAATTGGTAGGTCATTCCAGAGGTTACACTTGAGCACATCTCAGGAAGATCTCACTAACTCCAACAGTATACAATGCCTCAAGCTGGGATGCTCCTGAGGGCTCTAGAGACATCTGGACACTATAGGCAGAGCAGAAAACCCCAGGAAATTATCACTCCACCAATGGCCCTTACATGGGAATATATGTTAACCTATCTCCTCAATGTAACAGAATTAGACACAATTATAATTTTCCTATGCATGATTCTTCTGTCCTTTTTATTTATACCTATAATTAGTACTATACCCATTAAATATATGTTCCAGAGACTTAAATCTTCAGTATGTTCATACACTGGTTGAGCCCTGAATCTCAGCAGAGTTGCAGCCAACACCTACTCTCCAATTCGTTGGACTTACCCTGGACACCTAAAAAAAGGGTGATGGACAACACCCAGCCCCCAAAAACAGTTTCTACAACTGCAAGCAAGAGTGTTCCATCCATCTGCCCTATGGGATCTAAGTTACCTCTTAATTCAAAGCAGTGTGGGCATCACCATCTCCAAATTTTCAAGATTTAGGAATGAACCAACATAAAGGGGAATTCAGCTGTAGACCAAAGTAGACATTATTATTCTAGTAATGAAAGAACTTGCAACATTGATATAAAGACAGTGGTCACCAGAGGTTCTGAGGGAAGGGAGAGGGCAGAATTGGTGTAAGATAGGGCATTTAGCGACATTGGAATTGTTTTGCATGATATTACAATGATGAAAACAGGCCATTATACATTTGGCAAAGCCTATAAAATTATGCAGTGCAAAGTGTAAGCCATAATGTAAACTATAGACATTGGTTAGTAGCAATGCTTCAATATTTGTTTATCAAGTGCAACAAATGTACCACACTAATGAAAGATGTTATTAAAAGGGAAAACATGAGAGGAGGTCGGTATATTGGAATCTCCTATTTTTTTTCTTTTTTGCCTCTAGTTACCTCGATTTTTTTGTTGTTTGGTGTTTGTTTTTTAAATATATTTTTATTAAAGAAGTTGTGAACTTACAAAACAATCATGTGCAATTACAGAATTCCCATACAACAATCCTTCAGTAACACACCACAGGGTTGTGGAGTATTTGTTACAGATTATGAAATAATGCCATCAGACTATTACCACTAATTATGGTCCATAGAGTACATTTGGCATATTTTTTCCACACCCCCTATTATTAACACATTACATTTTTGGCATTGATGCAAAAATATTAGAGTATTGCTGTTAATGATACTCCATATATTACATGAATTGCATTTTTCCCATACTTCTCCATATTCCCACCACCCTGCAATGGATGTACATCCATTCTAGTTCACAGAAGAACAATTATGCATTTGTACTATTAACCACAATTCTCATCCACCCCTGGGTTCACTGTGCTACTCAGTCCCTAGATTATTCTCTAGCTTTCTTTCAATTGACATTTACATCCCTAGACTACCCTTTTCAGGCACAATCCCATTTATAAACCAGCTGCTACTCACTAAAATGAATTACCATCAACTCTATTCATTTCCACACTTATACAGTCAAGTTAATTAAAAACATCTACATACATTAAGCATCAGCACTCCTTCACAGCACTCCTCTTAGCTCCTAATAATCTATACTCTAGGTTTTAACTTCATGCATTTATTCTTCATATTTAGTTCATATTAGTGAGACCGTGCAATATTTGTCCTTTTGAGTTTGGATTATTTTACTTAGCATAATGTCTTCAAAATTCATCATATGTGTCCCAATTTCATTTCTTCTTATTTCAGCAAAGTATTCCATCATTACGTATATACCACATTTTGACTATACATTCATTGGTTGAGGATACTTGGGTTGTTTCCATCTTTTGGCAATTGTGAATAATGCCGCTATGAATACCAGAGTAAAATGTTTGTTTGCATCATTCTTTCCAGTTTGCCATATCCTCTCCAGCACTTATTGTTTTCTTTTCTTTCTTTCTTTCCTTTTTAAATAATGGCCATTATATGCAGTGTGAGATGATATCTCATTTTTGTTTTGATTTGCATTTCCTTAATAGCTAGTGATATTGAACATTTTTTCATGTGCTCTCTGGCCATTTGTGTTTCTTTCTGGAGAAATGTCTATTTAAGTCTTTTGCCCATTTTTTAAGAGGATTGCTTGCTCTTTTATTGTTGAATGGTATGTTCCCTTTATATAGAATGGAAATCAAACCCTTATCGGATACGTGGTTTCCAAATATTTTCTCCCATTGTGTGGGCTGCCTTTTCACCTTCTTAATGAAGTCCTTTGAATCAGAAAAGAGTTTAAGTTTGAGGAGGTACCATTTATCCATATTTTCTTTCATTGCTCATGCTTTCCATGTAAGGTTTAAGAAAGCATCACCCACCACCAGGTCTTGAAGATGTTTTCCTACATTTTCTTCTAGGAGCTTTATGGTTCTAGCTTTTATATTTAGGTATTTGATCCATTTTGTGTTAGTAAGGTGTGAGATAGGAGCCCTCTTTCTTTTGGATATGGATATCCAGTTCTCCCAGCACCATTTGTTTAATAGACTGCTCTGCCCCAGCAGGGTGGGTTTGACAGGCTTGTCAATAATCACTTGACCATAGATGTGAAGGTCTCTTTCTGAATCATCAATTTGGTTCCATTGGTCTATGTGTCTATCTTTATGCCAGTAGCATGCTGTTTTTACCACTGTAGCTAGGTCACATGATTTAAAGTGTGGAAGTGAAGGCCATTCAACTTGGCTTTTACTTTATAAGATGTTTCTGGCTATTCAGGGCCTCTTACCATTCCAATAATTTGATAATTGTTTTTTCCATTTTTTAAAAAAATGCCAGTGGAATTTTTATCAAGGTTGCGATGAATTTGTATATCAATTTGGGTAAAAATGACATATTAATGATATTGTCTTCCAATCCATGAGCATGGAATGTTCTTCCAATTATTTAGGTCTCTTTAAAAAATTTCTTTTAGCAATGCATCGTAGTTTTCTGAATACCATTGCTTTACATCTTTGGTTACATTTATTCCTAAATATTTGATTCTTTTAGTCACTATTGTAAATAATTTTTTTTTCCTGACTGCCTCCTCAGATTGCACATAGTAGTGTATAAAAACGCCACTGACTTTTGCATATTGATCTTGTATCCTGACACTACTGAAATTGTTTATTAACTCTAGCAGCTTTGTTGTAGATTTTTCAGGACTTTCTAGGTATAGGCTAATGTAATCTGAAAATGGGGAAAGTTTCTTTCCAATTTAGATGCCTTTATTTATTTTCTTGTCTGATGGCTCTAGCTAAAATCTCTAGCACTATATTGAATAATAGTGGTGACAGTGGGTATCCTTATCTTGTCCCTGATCTCAATGGTAATTTCATTGTTTCTCCATTGAGTACAATGTTAGTGTGAGTTTTTCATATATGGCTTTTATCATGTTGAGAAAGTTTCCTTCAATTCTTATCTTTGGTAGTATTTTTTCAAGAAAGGATGCTGTATTTTGTCCAATGCCTTTCTGTATCAATCAATAGGATCATGCGATTTTTTTCTTTCATTTATTAATGCTGTGTATTACACTGATTAATTTTATTGGGTTGAACCACATTTGAATGCCTGGCATAAAACCCATTTGATCATGATGAATAATTCTTTTAATGTGTTGTTGGATTCTATGAGCAAGTATTTTGTTGAGGATTTTTGCATCCATATTCATTAGGGAAATGGGTTTGTGAATTTCTTTTTTTGTAATATCTTTCTGTAACTTTGGTATTACAGTGATATTGGCTTCATAAAATGAGTTTGGTAGCAATCCCTCTTGTTCAATTCTTTGGAAGGGTTTGATTAAGATTGGTAATAAATCATTGAATGCTTGGTGGAACTCACCTGTGAAGCCATCTGGTCCTGGGCTTTTCATTTTGGGGAATTGTTGATGACTTTCAATCAACAGTTTGTTGAGGTCTTCTATTTCTTCTAGGGTCAGTGAAGGTTGTTCAAACATTCCTAGGCATTTTTCCATTTCATCTACATTGTCTAGTTTGTTGGTGTATGGTTGTTCATAGTATCCTCTTATGATCTCTTTTATTTCTGTGGGGTCAATAGTAATGTCCCTATTTTGATTTTTTATGTTATTTATTTGCATCTTCTCTCTTTAGTTTTTGGCAGTCTAACTAAGGGTTTGTCAATTTTGTTGATCTCAAGGAACCAACTTTTGGTTTTATTGCTTCTCTCAATTTTTTTTTGGTGTTGTGTTGTTCTTGATTTCATTTATTTCTGCTCTGATTTTTACTATTTCTTTCCTTTGGCTTGAGTTAGAATTAGTTTTCTGTTCTTTTTCTATTTCCTCCAAGTGTGCAGTTAGATCTTCGAATTTAGCACTTTCTTTTTTTAAATGTAATTATTGAGGGCTACAAATTTCCCTCTCAGCGTTGCCTTTGCTGCATCCCATAGCTTCTGATATATTGTGTTTTCATTTTCATTCATCTTGAGATGCTTATTGATTTCTCTTGCAATTTCTTCTTTGACCCACTGATCTTTTAAATGTGTGTTGTTTAATCTTCATGTATTTATGAATTTTTCCTTTTTCTGCCTCTTGTTAATTTCCAAGTTTATTCCATTATGATCAAAAGACATGCTTTGTATAATTTCAATCTTGTTGAATTTATTGAGATCTGCTTTGTGACCCAACAAATGGTCTATCCTGGAGAAAGATCCATGAGCGCTTGAGAATAATGTAAATCCTGCTGTTTGTGGGTGCAATGTTCTGTATGTGTCTATTAAGTTTAGTCTATTTATCATATTATTCAAGCTATCTGTTTCTTTATTGATCCTCTGCCCAGATGTTCTATCTAATGTTGAAAGTGGTGTATTGAAATCTCCAACTATTATTGCAGAGATATCCATTTCTCCCTTCAGTATTTCCAGTGATTGCCTCCTGCATCTTGGGACATCCTGGTTAGGTGCATATATATTTATGATTGTTATTTCTTCCTGGTGAATTGCCACTTTTATTAATATGTAATGCCCTTCCTTGTCTCTAATAACAATTTTTCTTTTAAAATTTATTTCATCCTATAAAAGTATAGCTACTCCAGCTATTTTTTGGTTACTGCATGTGTGGAATAACTTTTTCCAGGCTTTCACTTTCAATTTATTGTTGTCCTTTGTTCTAAGGTGTCTTTCTTGCAGACAGGAGATAGATGGCTCATATTTCCTTATCCATTCAGTCTGTGTGTTTTGATTGGGGAGTTTAATCTATTAACATTCAATGTTATTCCTATAAAGACAATTCTTATTACACCCATTTTACCTTTTAATTTTATCCATCATATTTTATTTTCATTATTCTTTTTACACTTTTACTTACTTTTACTGGAATAATCTTCATTTCTAGATTCTCTTCCAAACCTTCCTTACCTGCCTTTTCTTTTCAGGCTGTAGCTCTCCCTTTCTTATTTCCTGCAAAGTGGGTCTCTTGGTTACAAACTCTTTCGGTTTCTATTTATCTGTGACTATTCTGAACTTGCCCTCATTTTTAAAAACAATCTTGTCAGATATAATATCTTGGCTGGCAGTTGTTTCCTTGCAGTATCATAAATATGTCATACCAGTGCCTTCTTGCCTCCATGGTTTCTGGTGAGAATTCAGCACTTAATATTATTGGGTATACCTTATATTTTATGCATCACTTTTTTCTTGCTGCTCTTGGAATTGTCTCTATGTCTTTGGCATTTGACATTCATTTAGTATGTGTCTCAGAGTTGGTCTATTCAGAAGGGAGTATGTTGTGCTTCTTGGACATGGATTATATGTCTTTCTGCCCCTTTTCCCTTCTCTTCTCCTTCTGAAACACCTATGATATGTATGTTTGCATGTTTTTTGCTATCATTTAGATCCCTGAGATCCTTTTCAATTTTTTCCATTCTTTTCTTCATCTGTTCTTTTGTATGTTCCATTTTAGAGACCATCTCTTCAAGCTCATTCATCCTTTCTTCTGCCTTCTTGAATCTTCTGTTATATGACTCCAGTGCATTTTTAATTTCATTTATTATGACTTTCATTCCCATAAGATATGCTATTTTTCTAAGCATGATTTCAAATTCTTCTTTATATTCACTCAATGCCTTCTTAATATCCTTAATCTCTTTAGCCATCTCATTGAATTTATTTAGGAGATTTAGTTGAACATCTATGATGAATTTTATCAACTCTTTTATGTCATCTGGAGGCATATCTAATTCTTTTGACCGGGCCATATCTTCCTGTTTCATGGTATAGATTGTAATTTTGTGTTGGTGTCTTGGCATCTAGCTTACTAGATGTATTTATCCTGGGCACAATTCCTTTCCTTAGTTTAGGACTTTCTTGCCCTTTCTCCTTTGCTGTTTAGATGGTAGGAGCTGAGGATGTAGTTGTTACTGCAAGCTATGTAGGCTAAAGCTCCCTACATTGCCCCACGGAACTGATGAAGGTTCTCCCACCTTTCTCCTCTGCCAGCAGTAGGGATAGAGCCACAGCTGTGTGTAATATACTAAGTCCTACAAGCTAAGAACATGTACAGTGGCCTGGAAAGACTAATGAAGCTTCATGGCCCTTCGTCCCCTGCCTGGGGCAGGGATAGAGCTGCAGATGTGGGCAACAACCTATGCCATGTGGGTCCAAAATGACTGCAGTTGCCAAGGTGGAATGATGTAGCACACGCCCCCTCCTTTGTCAAGCGGGGGGTGGATCCTCTGGAGTGCCCAACAATCTATTCTGTGCGGGCTGAATGCACCTACATTTGCACTGAGGCTCAGGGATTACTGTCCCTATGCCCTTTAGGGGGGTGGGTATGGAACCACAGGTGTCCAACTGTTCAGTCTGTATAGGCCAGAAGTGCCTGCCGCCCAGAGAGGCTGAGGAAATACCGGCCCATTCCCATTCTATTGGGTGGTAGGATTGGATCCACAGGTACCCACCAGTCCAGTCAGTGCAGGCCAAAAGTGTCTGACATTGCCTCAAAAGGCTGAGGAAACACAGCACCCCTCTTATCCTTCCTGGTGGCAGGGAATGAGCTACAGGTGTCTGACTATTCAGTCTGTGTGGGCCAAGAGCACTTGCAGTTGCCCAGAGAGGCCGAGGAATCATAGTTCCTCTCCTATCCTATTGGGGTGTGGGAATAGAACCCCAAGTGTCTGACTATTTTGTCTGTGCTGGCCAAAACCACCTGCAGTTACTTGTAGAGGCTGGTGCAGGTCCCTCACAGCTTCTTCCCTGCCAGAGGTGGGGCTGAAGCCTGGGCTAGGACTGCAATCTGATCTGGGTGGAAAGAATTTGGCCCCTACCATCGCTGTGATTTTCAATAATACCCACATGCCCTCATGCCAGATGTGTTGTTAAAATTGTGGCTACCAGCTTCTTTCCTACATGGACAGGTTCAAACTTTAGCTGTTCTTAGGTTTATGCTTTAGGCAACCGAATTACTAATCAGTACCTGAAGTCAGTGGCCAACTGCCTCTTCCTCCCCCATTTTTGGGAAATGGAGCTTCCAACTTCAGCCATGAAATAATTCCCGAGATGGCTTGCACTGCCAGTGGAGGATGGGCACCAGCCTCCACAGCATGGAATGTGCTACTCATGCAAATTCACTGCAGATGGGAAGTCTCTTCCTTCCATTCCTTCAAGGAAGTTTCAGGATGCTCTTCTGGTCTCCTGACTCCACCCCCAAACAGGTGTTTTAGAAAGCTCTGGATGATTACTAACTACCCTATAGGAAGAGCTGATTCTTGGATCTCCTTACTCAGATGCCATCTTGCTGGAATCCCTTACATTTTTTAATATAACTTTTATGTAATATAAAACTTCTTTAAAAATAAAGAAAAATAAATAAATAAATAAAATTAATATTATTTCTGCCTTAAATATTTGGTAGAATTCATCAGTGAAGCTATCTAGGTGTGCAGCTTTCTTTATGGGAAGGTTTTTATTGTATATTTGTCTTTTTTACAAATTCAAAATTATAATAAATATAGAAATAGATATCTATTTCTTCTTTTGTGACCTTTGGTAGTTTATGTCTTTTCAGGAATTTATTAACTTTACATACGTTGTCAGGCTTACAGGCATAAAGTTGTTCATAATATTCCCTTATTATAGTTTAATATCTGCAGAATTACTTGCCATATTTCTGATATTTGTTATCTATGTTTTTCCTTTCTTTTCTCTTTTTCTTTTCTTTTTTATTATTCTTAATAAAAAGAATTTATTAAGAAGTGAGAGAAAAGTGCACACCAGAGACATGGATGCTGGTGACCTCCAGGAAAAGAGGCACATCTGGGGTTGGGGGTTGCCTTTATTAAAGTTGCTTTTCTCTCCTCTCCTTTCCTAATGTCAGGGAGAGGCCCTAGCTGTTTGTTGTTCTGATTGGTTGCATTTTGATCCTCACCTTTTAGTTCTCAGGGGACCAATAGGGAAGCCTGTCTATTTGAAGTTATCTGGGACAAATGGGGAGGTCTGTTTGGAGTTATCTAGGGCTTCCTCTTGAGCCTGGAATGCCTCAGGGTCTCAGCAGGGTCTTTCCAGCTTTGTTCTTAGTAGCAGCCTTATCTCAGAGGGTTTCTGGGTGGAATCTCATGTCCATGTTCTCAGCTGGGTCACAGCTTGTGACAGGGCATAATCTCTCATCTTCCCTCTTTCCCTATACTAACCTGCCTCAACTTCCCCCTCAGAGAGTTTACACCCTTATTCTTAAGGGGGAGCTGAAGGGTGATGGTGATTCTTCTGTAGCTGCTTGCTGCTGGCTAGGGGCAGAAGTCCTTGCCTGGCAGGGTGTGAAACTCTATGGCTATTCTACTGAGGTTGCAGGAAGGTGGGCTGGGCACTATGGTTAGAACTGGATGAAATCCCCACATGACTAATACCTTGTTCTGAAAGGTGTTGATTCTGGAAGAAATAAACTTACTTAGAATTTTGAAGATACATGGTACCACTAAAAGGATGAAATAAGATGGTGACAAGCAGGCCCATAAAGAGGACCAGCCATAACATACTGGACCATGAGAGTGAGAAAGGCCAAGTGCTTCCAGAGGCTGCATCCTCTTGAAGTTGATGGGCTTCATCTTGTAGGTTTCAAATGCTGTCTAGGACTATTCTGGGGCAATTTACATAGAAAGAGCATTCTTCCTTTAGGAAAGGCAGGTTGCTGCCTGTGCTACTGTTCCCATGTTTAGGGCTCTGCAATTTTGCAGCACCACAGCAGCACGGGAGTCTATTTGCTGTCTAAAGACATCTAACACATGGCTAGTTTTTTCTGTTTTGGGCTAACTCAAGGGACAGATTATGGTAGACCTGCTGGCTCTGTTATAAACTGCCAATCTCAGCACCCATGGTGGTGGTTATGCCTAGGACAGCTAGGAGAGGGACTTCCCTTTTAGTTATTGTATGGTGAGAAAACACAGGAAATGGCACAGTGAGGTTTTCAGGACCATAACAGATAGAAGGGGGTGATATATGCTCGTGAGCATAAGCCAGTCCAAAGAGGAGGCAAGGAGACATGACCTTGTCTCTGCAAAGAAAGAAAAAGTAGCAGCAAATGTGAAATTAGTTATTAGTGATCTGGAGCCCTATTCAGAGCTTACAGTTACCAGCTCACTGGTTAATCTGTTACCAGACAGTACCAACATACACTCATTGGGCCCTGGATTATGAAATGGGATGCTTCTCTGGGTGTCCCAGACAAGGTTTACTTCTCTTCCCAGGCAATAGGGTTCTAGGTTATGATACATCCACTGCATCTTTGGTGCGGTGTTTTGGTTGTGTTGGCATAAGTTGTGTTTAGAAGTACAGAATAACAAGAGCTAGCAGGGTGTCACCAACAGTACTGTGTAGTGTTTGAGTCCCTTACTATTCCTTCTCTAGGCTGCTGAGACTTGAGTGGATCTTTGGTGCTGGTAAGCATTGTGGTGTTGATGGGGTACTGTGTTAGGTAGATGTCTGGCCCCCAACTTAGGGAGAGGTGGTCAGCATACTTAAGTGTTTGACCAGTTGGGGGCCATCCAGAATGTATTGTTACAGGAGGTAAAATTAAGTTGGCTTAGGAAAGGAGGGGAGGAGGAGTGTTGGGAGACACTGGAGTAGATACAGGTGGGAAAGGTAGTGTTGTCAGGTGTGTGAACTGAGGTGTATAGAGGTCCCATTAGAGGGAGTGAGGTTGGTTCTAAAGTGATGCTGTTAGCTCAGAGTGTTGTGAGAAGCTGGCTGATGGGTTGTCTGTATTCTGTCCCTGCACTGGGTGATATTGTGACAATAGGCCAGACTGTGAGATGGGCAGTTGCCCAGTGCTTTGGAGCAGGTGACCAGCCATGGATGTTTCTGGTTGAGACACACAAAGTCAACACAAGGATTTATTTCCTAAGTCAGCAGCTTTTTGGACGAGATTTTTTAAGGGGTGCTTCGTTTGCCCTCCCCCTAGCAATAGGATGATGTAGTAGAATACATGAAGCTTCATTTGGGCTAGAGTTAGAGGGAATAGCACACAATTTCCATATTGACTTTGACAAAGACACTACTTAATTTTGTTTCTTGAAGAGATATTTCAGGCTGCCCAATGGCTGGCACTCAAATGTCTTATCAGGTGCTTCCGGTAAGTTGGCACTTCCTTGGACAGTGAGCTTCACTTGGGATAAGTACACCCAGCTGGCAATTCCTTTAAATTTAACAGCTGTGAGAGTGATCAGAACCACAGAGTAAGGTCCCTTCCATATTAGTTTTAATTGGGAGTTATGCCTGTTCTCCTGCCAGATTTTGATTACAACCTGGTCTCCAGGTTTAACTTTAGGTAGAAGTAACTCACGATTGGGGCTAGGGAGGATTTTGTTCCTGAGCTACTGATTTGTTGAGTTTTTCCTAGGTTGATAAAATATTTGGTGAGTTCCTGGGTCTCCTGATCTAGTACCAGGCCCTGGGTAAAGAAAGGTCGCCCAAAGACCATCTCAAAGAGGCTGAGCTGAAGCGAGTCTTTTTGGAGCTATACTTAATATATTCATAATATTCCCTTATTATAATTTAATATCAGAAGAATTACTTGTCATAATTTTGATATTTGTTATTTATGATTTTCTTTTCTTTTTTTCCTGATCAGCTTGGCTGTATCAATTTCATTAATGTACTTAAAGAACCAGCTTTGATTTCAAGCTTTTCTGTTACATTGACTCTTATTTTATTAATATCTTTCTTATTTTCTTAATATTGCTTACTTTTGGTTTAATTTGAATTTCTTTTTCTTGTTTCTTAAGGTAGAAGATGAACGCATTCATCTGGGACTTTCTTATTTTAATACTGACGTTTGGTACTATAAGTTTTCTCTTAATTACTGCTGTAGTGACATACCACAAATGCTGAATGTTCTTTTATTTTCATTCAGTTAAAAATGTTTCCTAATTTTTCAGTTTTGATTTCTTTTTTGACTTTTGGGTTATTTAGAAGTATGTTATTTCTTTTGAAATATTTGGGGATTTATATGTATTTCTATGTAAATGATGTATAATTTAATGTTATTGTGGTTAGAGAAAATAGTTTGTATGACTTAAATCCTTTACATTCATTGAGATTCACGTTTTGACCTACAATATATATGGTCTATCTTAGTAAATGTTTCATGTATACTAAAAATAATCTATATTCCACTACTGCCAGGTGAAGTGTTCTATAATTGTTAAATAGGCCAAATTGTTTTTTTTTTCTTCTTCATATATTTTGAAATTCTATTATATGAAGCATAAACATTTCGTGTTGTAATGTGTTCCTGGTGATACATAATGATAATGGAGCTATCATCATTATGAAATTGGCTTTCTTGTACTTGGTAATATTCTTTGCTCTTAAATATACTTTATCTGTTATTAACATTATCCCTCCAGCTTGATTTTCACTAGTTTTAGCATGACATAACTTTTTCCATCCTTTAAAATTTCCTGTCTTTAAGTGTTTAAATCATGCATATTTAATAAGAATATTTATATGGTTAGGCTTTGAGGTTATCATATTGCTATTTGTTTTCTATTTATCCCAACTGTTTTTATGCCCTCCCCTTTTTTTTACAATTTTTTTAAATTAATTGAGCAGTTTTGTATGATTACATTTTATCTCTGTTTTTGGTTTATTACTTATAACTCTTTTTTTGTTTTGTTTTGTTTCGTTTTAAGATTGCTGTAGAGTATGTAGCATGCATCTTTAACTTCTCACAGTCTATTTTCAAGTAATACTACATATTTTCATGTAACCTTAAATTTATTTCATCCTCACCTGTATATTGCTCTCATACATTTTGCTCATACATATATTACAAAATGTATACATATAATAATTTTTGTTTAAACAATTAATTATTTTAATGGATTTAAGTATCAAGAAGCAAATGTTATATATTAATATTTTTTACATAATTAGTGCTATATTCATTTGTGTAAACCTATATTTCCATCTAGCATCATTTTCTTTCTGCTTCAAAAATTACCTTTAACATTTTTTATAGTTCTGGTCTGTTAGTGATGAATTCTTTCAGCTTTTGTATGTCTGAAAATGTCTCTTTCACCTTCACTTTTGAATGATATTTTCAAAGAAGTTCTTGCTGACAGTTGTTTTTTTTCCTCTAGTACTTTAAAGATGTTGATCCACTATCTTTTTGCTTGTTTCAGATACCTTTTTCTACATATATATGCTGTCTTTTTTCTTTGGCTGCTTTTAATATATTTTCTTTATCACTGATTTTGAGCAAATTGATTATGCTTTTTGGGGGAATTCTTCATATTTCTTTTGCTTCTGTTTTGTTATGTTTCTTGCTTCTGTGAGCTTTTAATTCATAACATTTGAAAAAATTTAGTCATTATTTTTTTTTTTTTCTGATGACTTCTTACCTGATGGACTCTAATTGCACATATTTCAGGTGACTTGAAGTTATTTCACAACTCACTGTTGCTCTTGTCATTTTTTAGAAATTCCTTTCACTCTCGTTTTATTTTTGATATTGCTATGTCTTCTAGTTCACTAATATTTTTTCTGTGATGACTATTTGCTGTTATTACCATCCACTGTATTTTTCTTCTCATACATGGTATTCATCTCTAAAAGTTCAATTTGGGTCTTTTTTAAAATAACTTCCATGTATCTACTTATCTTTTTAAACACACAGTATACAGTTTGACATTTAAAAAAAATATCTTTGTCTGTTAAATCTAACATCTCTATCAATTCTGGTTCAGGTTCAATTGATTAATAATTTTCCTAATTATGAATTTTCATGTCTTTTTGTGTTCCTGGTACTATTTTATTGGGTTCCTGAATTGTACATTGTAGTCTATTAGATGTCAGAAATTTTTATAGTCTTATAAATATTCTTGAAATATATTCTGTGAAGTTAAGTTACTTAGAATGGTTAACCCTTTCAAGTCTTGCTTTTATGATTTGTCAGATGGATTCAGACCAGGCTCAGTCTAGGACTAATTTTTTTCCACTAGTGATTTTAGAGATTTTTTTTCCAGTCTGGCTGATGCAAACAGGCAAAATTTCTAGCACTGTGTGTGAGTGCCAGGTCCTGTTTCCTTTAATCCTTTCTGGTGTTTTATTCCTCAGCCTTTGGAAGTTTCCTTGTACACATTCACTAATCAATATTCTTCTGCATAATTAAGAGTGACACTGTATTTCTCCAGGTTAATCTCTCCTTGTTTTCTCTTCTGTCTGGTATACTGTTTCATTATATAAAAAAGAGTTAAGTAAGATTAAGTATATGAAGTATTATTTCCCTGTTTTTAAAAATGAGAAACCACAGGCCTAGCATGGTTTCATAATTGCTCCAGGCTACAGATATTTAAGTTCAGTTCTACTTCTATAATTGTGTTCTACCTATTGTAACCTTTGGTCACTAACAATTCAATGTGAAAATGATTTCACTGTACAAAATATGATCTCAATTATTGAATGTCTAGCTGATAGGCATTAATGGTAGTCCCTAAAATTAATTTTTACCCCAAATTTATATCAGAAGAGTAGAGAATAAAATCAGCACAAGGATATAATTGCCCTATCTAGTTTTAAATGAGACCCTCATATTAATATGAATAAAGTTAATATGAATTTCACAGAATACCAAATGTATGTATTTTCCAAAATTTTAATAAAAATAAAAGGAGAAATTCAGTAGACAATTTATTGAAATAGATATTGGAAAATTGAGAAAAATGTCTCTTCCAGCTTTGATCCAGAAACTTGAATATTTCCAATAAACTTTCTTTGTTTAATTTATTTTACATAGTAATCATAGATTTTAATTTGCCCTTCCCACTAGGTTCTGATGAAGTATTTTTTTACCTGGAGAATAAGCCTTTCTTATGTAAACGGTCTTGGCATATGTCAAAATAGTTATTTTTCCCATTTTGTCGTCAGATTTTGTTCCTAATCCTGAGAGCCTTGTGAGGTACCTGGAGATAAAACCTACAAAAAAGTGGGCCCCCCTCTAAGCTTGCCGCACCCAGGAGTTTTTCATTTTCAAACTAGTCCTTACCCCGCTTTCAGTAATTTGTCCAAATTACCATTTATTGTTTTCTACATGTTTATGGCTCCAGAGGCTTCTGCTTGAGGTAAGCAGACTCTCTGAATTTGCCTGTCTCAGATTTTGGATTTGCCCTGTGATCGCAATTCTCTAATGGTTGCTAGGGAAATCACATCTAGTGGTCATCTCCCAGCCCTCACCTACACTCAACTCCTTTTTATATTGTGTTCTTTTCCACCACCAGGGGAGATGTTAGGTCTAATTTGAAAAGGCCTGACCTTAACTTAAACCTTGAGACCAGTAACCATATCAGGGTGGGAACTCTCAGTGACAGGGCCTTCTCACCCTGGGATTGAATGAATAGTCGGCCCTCTGGCAGCACGGATAAGTCTTTCCTCTCTGCTGGCAAATATGATGGGATCTTTCCCCCAGCTCTTCTGGAGCCTCTGTGCTGAAGGAGTAATACAATTTCATTTGCTAAAAGTTTCTGTTGTGCCTGAGCTTGTGTTCCCTTGACACTCCATGTAGCACCTTGCTACAAAATGGGTGCAAGAATCATCATTCATTTTCAGTTTGCTCAGCTTTTTTTTCTTTTTTCTTGTTGTAAAGATGAAAGTGACAACTTCCAAGTTCTTCCTGTCAGAACTGAAACTGGAATCTAGGTACATGAAATATTTGGTAGCTATTTTACCTTATTAAAACAAGTAGTGGCCTAAAATTATATTATCAATATGAGCAAGAATTTTAGAATTCAACTGTCTAACCCATGTTTACCTATTGAAAGAATCGTATCCACTTTATCCTTAGAGTTTGGTCTTGAATCTCATATCAATTATATTCAGTGATAGGCATCTCATTGATACAAGTCATCTGATAGAATTGTTAAATGGATAGGTGGTTGCCAGTATAATCAGCTTTAAAAATATTCATGCTCAGTCTGTCTGACTGATTGGTTCTAATTTTCTCCTCAACAATGTTACAGTAAAGCCTGATCTGCTTATAAATAAAAACTTCATAGTCATCTATGCTTCTTTCCATGCCATTTGTCATTACCTCCAAAATATATCCCACATCTATCTACTTCTTTATATTTCCACTGCCACTTTCTTCATCCAAGTCACATTCACCATTACCTGGCCTAGTACAAAAGTTTTCTAATGGATTTCCTTGGTAGTACTTTTTACAACTGTTCAAAAAAGTATATATATATTTTTTACTTAAAATAACAGAAAACGTAATCTGCTTTAAGCGATGAGGATTTTTTTTTGCATCAAAAACTGAAAGTCTAGGGTAGGCTTCAGGTTTGACTTAATCTTCAGATGCTGCATATCATCTGGCTCTGACCTTCTCTGTGAGTTAGCCTCAGGCTGATAGTGAGATGATGCATCAATGTGATGACATGCATGGGAGTAGAAAATGTCACTTCTAAAAGAAATCCCAGACGGTCTCTTAAGGTTCCTTTGCCAGAACCCCAATTCTAAGCCAGTTCTTGGTGAGAAGAAATCAGTCCTTAGACAAATAAGGAATGCTTGAGCAATACTGAAGCAAGTTTCCTGAGGTAGTTGGGCTGCAGGAGGAGGGGTGGACACCTGAACAATATTGGAGTTTTATTAGAAAGGAAGAGGAAAACAATAGAACAAGTAGACAAGCAAAACAGTTACCTATGGAAATTATATGTACTGATTTCCCTGGGATAGTTCGAGTTTTATGCTGGATTTGGCGGAATATTAAATTGTATGGTCATCTAAACTACCACACCCCCTACAATCCATTTCTACACAGAATAATCATTGGGAATCATGAATCAGATTATTTTTCTCCCTAATTACCACCCAAGTGCTTCTATCTCCCATTGAATTTAGAATAAACACTACACTCATTACCCTTGCTTGCAAAGCCCCTTACCTACTTCTCTGACAGAATCACCTCCTATGATGTAACAGCCATACTATCTTTTTGCTTCTTAAACAAGTCAAGTTCACTCCCAGCCTAAGGCCTTTGCACTTAACATCTCTTCTACTTGGAATGCCATGTCTTTTGGTTTTTACACAGCGTGTTCCTTGTGATTCACATCTCAGTGCAAATGTTTAGATTCTCTGAACACCCAGTCTAAATGAGCCACACTTTCTTTGCACTCTATCAAATCAATGTTTTGTTTTCTTACATTTTATCATTACCTGAAATTTTGTTCATTTATATGTTTACTCTTTACTCGTTTCCTCTCTATTTTAATATAAAATTCATGAGATAAGGGAACTTGTTCTTGATACAACTATATCTCCAGTGCCTAGAATAGTTACTGGCAGGTGGTTATCATTAAAAAAAATTGTTCAATGAATAATCACATTTCGAAATAGCTGCTGTGTCCTTGCTAATACTTGTTTGTAGGCCAAACATGTTCAGTTATTCTTTTGACCATTGTTTTCATGAAAAGATTTTAAGTTTCCACTGTCACCCTTTCACACATCCCTAGGTGCTTCCTAGTTTAAATACATCACACTTAAAATCTGAAGCTCAGAATTCAATGCAAGTACTATGGATGGTACCTGACTCATATGAAGTGATATGACAACCTCACTTATGGAGACACATACAAAACGAACATTTAGCCTACAATTGCTAAGGCCTGATGGCCCTCAATACACATCATTATTTTGACTTCTGTATACTATAAAAGCAGCACTCTTCTGTTTTCTTTCTATAAATAATATTTTAAATCATGGTCAATTTATTTGAATTTAGCTCTTTTAATATTAACCAAGCTTGTAAATTGCTCATATTCCTAGATATAGTTGTTTTGATCCCAGAGAATACTTTTTAAATAAATCGACATTAAAATTATTTGGGATTCCCAATCTATTAAGCCTGCCAATCTTAATTCAAATTTCAGAACTTTTTTTTCATATAATAAACATTATTTTTAAAGAAGTTTTAGATTACAGAAAAGTTACATAAAAAATATAAGGGATTCTCATATAC
>JAQZBX010033736.1:0-25264 GCA_029593785.1 Cabassous unicinctus
CCTGGATGTGTGTGTTTTGAGTAATTACTATTGGTTCTCTAGTAAAAGTCAAATGAAAAGAATTTTGGCAAAATATCAAAGGAAGCCAGACATAGCAGTAACTGAGGGATGAGTTGTTGAAATTCATTATTGATGTTTAGCATCATGAGAGTATCTTCAAGTTAGTACAATGTAATTTGGGAAGCTAAAGTAGTATCCTCTCCCCACCTCTTTCACTCATGTCTTTGGACTCAATGAAATGCCAGTTTAGTTTATTTTTGGTTTAGAAAAATATTTCATATTGTGTTTGTGCCTGTTTAGCACAGAAATATGTTGGTTTGGTTCCCGCTTGACCTAGCTGGCTGAATTAAAAGCAAACAAGCACATAAACAAACAAGCCAGCACAAAACCTAATTCAGTAATGGCCCAACAAACAGCTTTACATTTGCTTTGGTTAGGTGTTAAGAACTCAACAAATATTGAGATTATTTCAGTTTTTAATTTACATTTGGTTGAATCAATGAATAAAAATGCTGGTTGGAACATCCAGAAAGGATTTGGAAGCATTTGAGTACACAACGTTAAACTCCAAAATCTCTGAACTGAGACTGGTTAACTTGTGGTGGCTTATCTAGTGGCTGTAGTTCAGCAGGAATATCTCAATGGTGTCTGAGAATCAATATGTGTATTCCTATAAGAAAATATTCTCAGTAGAATTTGCCTCAGCTGTGTAAGTTGGAGAATGAAGGCACCCAACAATCCACACTCCCCATCTCATGCTGTTTCTCTGCATAATAAAGCAAATCGCTTTTTAAATGCTATTCATCTATTTGACGATTCTCTGAAAAATTCTTCAATAGGAAAATCAAACTGTGGAAAATCACCATAGCAAGTTCATTTGATATGTTATAGGAAGAGAAAGATTAACATTTATTTCTTAAGAGTATTAGTTGGATCTGATAATGAAACAATCAGGATGCATATAGTTTACAGGTGGGTCAAAATGAAGACAGAATTAATGTATTTCAATGAAACACCTTCACTTAGTTTCTAACCTATAAGCACCTTGAACTTATGTTGTCTTACCAATTTTTTTAATACTCCATAGGCTCTTCATAATGAAGTGCTCACAAAATAGCCATTCAAGAAATATTTGTGAAATTTCATGAAAATGAATTATTCATCATAGTTGTCCTTCTGGAAATTAAAACCCAAATGATTCCCATCATCCCTCTCTATGTTTCCAGGAATTCAGTGTGGGAGTAAAAAGAACATGAGATGAGCTCAAATCCCAGATTTACATTCACTATTTGTATGTCTTTGGGAAAATAAATTATTTGCACCCTGATTTCTTCATTTATATAAGATCTATGTATGAAAGGGTAGTGTGAAGATTGGAGGTAAAGTACATAAAGTACCTACTATAGTTCTTGGTGTATAGCAGCTACTCAATAAATTTTAGGTCTTACTAAGGTATAATCTTCACACTTTTAGTTTTCATTATGATTGAGTCACTGATTCATATTCACTAGGGCTTTTTTCCCCAACCTCTCCTTTTTTGTTAGTTTATTCAAAGACACTTGTGGTGGTTTGAAGCTGGATGTTCTCCAGAAAAGCATATTCTTAAATCCAATCCATTCCTGTGGTTGTGGGCCCATTGTAAGTAGGATATTTTGATGAGGCTACATCGGTTAAGATGTGACCCACCTCATTCAGGATGGGTCTTAATCCTCTTACTGGGCTCCTTTATAAACAGGATGAATACAAAGAGAGAGAAAAAGCCATAGAAGTATGACGCTAAAATCAACGAAACCCAGATGAGCAGGGGGAGAACAGTAGTCACGGTCATGTGCCTTGCCATGTGACTGAGGAACAAGGATCTCTGGCAGCTGGTCTTTAGGAAGAAAGAATCACCTTGATGATGCCTTGATTTGGGCAATCTCACAGCCTCAGCTGTAAGCTAATAAATTTCCATTGTTTAAAGCCAACACATTTTATGGTATCTGCTTTCAGCAGTCTAGCAAGCCAAAACAACATTGAACATTAAATTAAGGTGGCAAAGCTGAAATCTACAAAGGGAAATAAGAATTTGAATCAGGATCTTAGGATATAATAAATCCTGAAGCTAAGCTGAGCGATGGACAAAACTACCTTCTTACCAGAGATAGGTAAAAGGTAACGCTTCACTTTTCAATGTTTTTCAACGGGAAAATTTAAAAAAGAAGCAGTAAATATACTACTTAAAGCATACCTCCAACTTCAGCAGAATGATATTTGAAAGTGTCTGCTTACCACTGAGAAATTTATGATGACAAACCAAGATTATGACTCATATATCCTTATAAACTATCTTAATATACCAGGATTACCTCTCCCTACACAACCTTCTAAAGTCTAAGAAATTAAAATAAAATCACATTAATTAAATGTCTGATGGTCCTCCTAGCTAGGCTAAAAGTTTTAGGTAAAATTTCTGATATAATAGATTTGTATCTTACAGTGCTATAGGATTTTATAGTGTATTGGAGTTTCCCACATAATCAATATGACTTGCATTTTTCTTTATTTTATAGGGTCTAGAGCATCACTTTTATTACTTAGTGCAGGGGTTCTTAATCTTTTTTGTTCCACAGACCCCTTTGCTAGTCAGGTGAAAACCATGACCCCTTACTAAGTCCACACTATACTGCATATTATTTAATAAATACATCACACGCATACCAACACATCACCACAAGAATAATGTTTTCTTGAATTTTCAATTCAAGCTTACAGACCCCCTGAAATCTTTCGACAGACCCTTCCATAGACCCCTGGCTAAGAACCCCTGACTTAAAGGATTATAGACTTGTATGGTTTTCATATCTTTACCTTTATGACATTTTAGTTCAGGGCTCAGATTTATACAGTGCTGAGTCCTTTGTCAGGAACACAAGACCCAGTTATAACACTATTATTTAATGACTAAATTTCTAGGAAGATATTGTGGCAAGAAGGGTGAAATGGGTTTTTCTGAAACATACAAATAAACAAAAGCAAACAAACACAAAGGCTATGGCCAGATGTAATCATCTGACTTCTACAGAAAACTGACAATTTAATAGATAATTACTGTATGAGCTTGTATTAGTCAGCCAAAGGGGTGCTCATGCAAAATACCAGAAATCTGTTGGCTTTCATAAAGGGTATTTATTTGGAGTAGAACCTTACAGTTACCAAGCCATAAAGCGTAAGTTACTTCCCTCACCAAAGTCTGTTGCTATGTGTTGGAGCAAGATGGCTGCAGGCATCTGAAAGTGTTCAGCCTTCTTGGGTTCCTCTTTTCCCTGGACTCATTTCTCTTCAGGATCATTTCTCTTCAGGCTCAGCTGCTCTGCTTTCTCCACAAAGCCAGCTGTAGACTATCAGGTAAATGGCTCATCTCTCTTCCTGAGGCCTCTGCCTGTGTTTAATGGAGACTTGTCTCCTTCCTCACATATCTGCTTCTCTTCCTGGGCTCCAAGATCAAAACACTCCAAACTCTGTTCTCTGTCATGTCTTTTCTCTGTGAGTCCCCATCCATGAAGGGGGCGGGATGCAATGTACTACTGACATGGCCCAATCAAAGCCTTAATCTTTATTTAATCAAGTAAAAGTGAAACCTCTGAATCCAATATAATCTAATATGTCCACAGGGACAGACCAGTTTACAAACATAATCCAGTATCTATTTTTGTAATTCATAAACAATATCAACCTGCCACAGGGCTATACAGCAAGATTACTGAGAGCTAAACATGAATTTGAGCTTTTTTCTGATGATATTTCTTCAGTTATGCTAATAATTGATGTGATATGTTGTTTCGTTTATGACAACACTGTTTTTCACCCTGTATACTGATCCTTTTATTTAATCAAGCTCTAAACTCTCAATAATAACATGATGGAAATTTTATTTCAAAATTGTGATCACTATTCTGATATAAAAATTATAAGAAAAAACTAAATAATATGGAAGGTCTTAAATTGATAATTGTTGAAATGTAAGTTTTTAGAGAAATATATAAAAATACAATCATTCTTTTTTTTTTGGAATTTAGAGTAGATTCAAATAGTAGATTAAATAGAATCATGATATATTTAGAAGCTTTATTACTTTGTTTAAGAGTAGTTTAATTGAGAAATGTCTGATTTACAAATTGTAATGATGGAATACAACTCAGAAAACTTAGACTTGTAGAGACTTGGTCAATTTCTTAAGTTTTTTTTTTTTTTTTCATTTCACATGACTTAAAATTAAAATCACAGTTACATAAATTATTTGAATATTAAAATGAAAGGGAATTTAGAAGGCACATAGTCAAACCCAACATATTTTTTTTCTTAAACCAGATGGAAAAGTAACCATTTAGCCATTTCTGTAATATTTCCAGCGAAAGGGTTCTTTACCTCCTTTTTAGAATACTCTGTTAGAATGTTCTTCATATTGATTTAACATTAAATACTATATAATTTGTAATTGTTAGTCTCACAGAGAACAGAATATCATGGGCATTGTGTTTGTGAACTCCAAATATATATTTTTTAACCTGTGAGTTCTACCTTTGCTTTTGAATTTTCACAAAATAAATCTAATTTACTTTCCATGACAACCCTTCACTGCCTCTAAGGTGTCCACAAAGTCTTTTGTTTTTCAGGATAAACACACAAAATTTACCTCACTAATTCTCAATCCTGCCTATGCAGTAGAAGATAATGTGGGAGGCTTTCAAATCTACAGATGCCTGAGACCCATTCAGACCAATTCTATCAGCATCACTAGGGGAGGGATTTGGGCCTTTAATTTTCTTTTTTTAAAGAAGCTACATAAATGAGTTGATCTATAGCCTGGTTTGAGAATCATTGCTTTACCTCTCCAGGTCAGCTGGTGTTGGTAGCTGCAGTAAATTTAATAGGGGTTCACAGAATTGAGAAAACATAGTCTTGTCCTCCTTTGCAAGAGAAAGGTAGGGGGTGTGGAAGGGCTGGAGGTTGAGTTCTTCTTAAGCAATTCTGATTGAAGCTCAGCGTGGACACATTTGGAATATCAGTGGAGATGAAAACTTCTCTGGGCCTGGTATTAATCCTATAGGAACAGGCCGAGATCCTTTTGTCAAGCTTTTAATCAAGCAGTAGCTCTTTATCTTGTTCTTGATGAATAGTAAAATAGGGAGTTGGAAAATCAACAGGGATGTTTCAAATTTCACTTGGCTCAGGTTTATGGGATAGAGGTTTCAGCGAAGGTCTTGGGATGGCAACAAAGAGGGAGTGCTCTGATAGTATGGCATCTCTTTGTCTCTCTTAGCTCTTTCCAGGAGAGAATCTCACTGATAGCAACTTGTCCAATGTTGATCATGTCAGGTTGTGGGAAGGACTGAATTACGGCTTTGTGAGCCTCTTGAACCCATAGCTGTCTCCAGGGAAATCCAGCATAATTATGTTGTACCTATCAAGGAGCTGCTTTTGGTGAGATTTAGTCTCTAGATCTAACATCTGGGATTGGGTAAAATGTTTTAACCAAGCCTCTAACACCATATTACTCTATTATTCTCAGGACATAGGATAATGACAAGGCATTGCACATGTAGAGTCACATTTAAACTCTGTTATAATAACCTCTCTCTGGACCATACTATTATTTAACTATTATTAACTATTATACTATTATTTTACTATTAGTTAACTATTATTTAATTATTGGTACTAAGTATACTGGTAAGGTCAATGCCTAACAAACATAGGGACTCCAATTAAACCAAGTCTCAATTCAGTCAATTTTCATTCTATTTCATGAATATTTCTCAGATGGCTATTTTGTGAACACTTAAGAATTATTCAAAAAATCATTAAAAGAAGATTGTGAGTCAGTGCTTGTATTGAGAAATTAAGTAAAGGAGCTTTATACATTTCCATCATTTTTAAAAAATCTTGGTTTTGATACATGTGACAGCTATATCCATCCATTTTTTAAAAAGATTTATTTTATTTATTTATTTCTCCCCACCTCCTTGTTGTTTGTACTTGCTGTGTCTGTTCATTATGTGCTCATCTTCCTTTTAGGAGGCACCGGGAACCAAACCTGGGACCTCCTATATGGGAGGGAGGTGCCTAATCACTTGAGCCACCTCTGCTCCCTGCTTTGTTGTGTCTCTCGTATGTTTTTCTCTTTGTGCCTTTTGTTGCGTCAGCTCGCCGTGCCAGCCCATCACATCAACTTGCTGTCTTGCTCATTTTTTTTAGGAGGCACTGGGAACTGACCTGGGAACTCCCATGTCGTAGGCAAGAGCTCAATCACTTGAACCACATCTGCTTCCCTGTATGCATCCTGATTCCGTCAATAGTCTTCCATATAACTTGAGTCAACTGTGCATTAATTGACTTTCTGGTGGTAAAATAGTGGAGTGCTAATCAGATTGCTTCAGTTCAAATTCTGGTCCCATTAACTATTAGACATGGGAAGTTTGGCAAGTTATTTCTATTCCTTTGCTTCAGTGTCTTCATCTGTAAAATGGATTTACTAATTTTATTTATTTTATTGTGTATTCTGAATATTGGATGAGATACTAATGTATTACATATTAAACTCCTGCACTGATTTGCCAGACCGGTTATTACAAATGCAATAGAATAGGTTGGCTTAACAACAAGAATTTTATCATCTCATGACTTTGAAAACTAGAAGTCCAAAATCTAGATGTCAGCAAGGCCATGCTTTCCCCCCCAAATCTGTAATTTTCTGGTATTTGTTTGCTGCAATTCTCGATGTTACTTGACATGCATTTCTGCCTTCATTACATGGTGATGTCTTTGGTTTCCTCCTGGCTTCTTTCTGTCACTTTCTCTGACTGACTGCATCCAAATTTCCTCTTTTTGTAAGGCCTCCAGTAATATAGATAAGACCACCCTGATACAATTTGGCCACACCTTAACTAATAATAACAACTTTAAATGGCCTTATTTACAAATGTGTTCATACCCATGAGAATAAGGATTAAATTTGAACATGTCTTTTTGTGAGGGACCTGGTTTTATCCTCAACAATACTCAGTAAATGACAAACCTTCTTATTGTAATTGAAATATTCAGTAAATCAGACTCAAGTTTAATACCTTTTGTCACACATCAATTTTCCTTTCGGTTGACATCAAAATGTAAATATGAGGTGTCATCAACATGGCAATATAAGACATATCCTGAATAAATCTCCCCAGAGATTCAGCAAAGAAAAGGACAAATCCTACTTGCTTAGAACTCAGGAGGATGATAGAGACTGGAGAGCAGTGCCACAAATACTGAATCAAAGAAAAAGGAAAATATCAGGTAGGAAACTTCCATCCTGGCCCAACCAGTCCACTACCTCTCCTTCACTTGGTCCAGTGCATCTTGGAGAGTGGCTCAGATGCAACAGCCCAGATCCTTCCCACCTCACACCAGGGACAGCAATGATAGAATTCCAGGCATATCTAGGTGCAAGGACCCAAGTCCACAGAGACCCATGGTCGAACACAAGTCACAGAGTAGTGCTGCATTCAAAAGGGCCACCAAGAGGGACAGAGAGAGAGAAGCCATGGTAAAGCTGCCACTGGAAAGTGCTGCACTCACTCAAACCTGTTTTGGTTGACTGGACCACTTAAATGCTAAACAGACTTTGCTAGCATAACCCACCTTTCTAGATTGACCCATGTGGCTCCCTAGGGTGGGATGCCCAATTGGGTAAGAAACTGGTGGCAGAAAAGCCTCACAGAGGAATATTTTAGGAAATAATGGCTGAAAATTTTCAAAGAGAAAATATTTAGAAATATTTCTAAAGAATATTTAGAAAATAATGGCCCAAAACTTTCCAGCTCTTATGAAAGATATGAATATCCATCTCCAAGAAGTGCAATGTACTCTAGGCAGAATAAATCCTCATAGATCTGCTCTGAGACACATACCAATCAGAATGTTAAATGCCAAAGACAAAGAGAAAATTCTGAAAGCAGCAAGAGAAAAGCAATTCACCACATACTAGATGTGATGGTTAGACTAATGTGTCAACTTGACCAGGTAATGGTGCCTAGTTGTTTGGTCAAGCAAACACTGGACTAATTGTAATACAAGGGCATTCATGGCTTTAATCTTCAGTGAGTTGATTGCATTGATGGCTGGTTACATCTACAATCAACTGAGGATATTGCCATCAGCAATGAGTGATGTCTCAACCAATCAGTTGAAATCCTTGAAAGAAGAAGTGGTTTCATTTTTGAGAGAGAGAATTCTTATCTCTACATCAGATAGCCAGCGTCTCCTGGGAACTCATCAAGGGCTTTCATCAGAACCCTGGTTTGCAGCTTGCCCTGCAGAATTTGGACTTGTTCATCCCCACAGTCACATGAAACAATTTTATAAAATTTCATACTATTTACAGATATCTTCTGTCAGTTCTGTTTCCCTAGAGAAATTGCTCAACAGAAGTCATGAAGGCAAGAAAATAGTGGTATGATATATTTAAGGTACTGAAAGATAAAAACTGCCAACCAAATAAATTTTACATGGCAAAACTCTACTTCAAAAATGACAGTGAGTTTAAAATATTGACAAATTAACAGAAATGGAGCAAGTTTATCAACAAGATATCTTCCATACAAGAATTACTAAATGAAGGTCTGCAGGTTGAAAAGAAAAGACAGGAGAGAACGGCTTGGAAGAGTGTGAAGAAATGAAGATCTTCAATAAGCATGACTAAAAGGGCAAATGCAAAATCAAATAGTACTGTATCCTCAATACACAACTGTGCTTTAATTCCTATAAGAGTCAGAAGACAATTGAACAAGAAAAAGATATATTTATTGACAATGGATATGTAAAATATAATGTGGTAAGATGGGACAAAAACAACATAAACAGAGGGATATGGGAGCAGAGAACATGCAAGCTATTGGAGCTAGATCTGTATCTTTTCAAATTATTAAGTTATAGATGTAGGTTATGCAATATAAGCCCTAGGGTAACAACAAATAAACTGTTTTAAAAATATACAGAAACAGAAATAAAGGATCAGTCAGATACATCACAAAAGATCAACTATACAGAAAAGTAGGTTGCAATAAAGGAAAAGAGAGACAAAACAAGGTATGACATATAAACCAAAAGACAAAATGGCTATAGTAAGTAATGTCTTTACAGCAACAATATTGAATGTTTATGGATTAAACTCCTCAATCAAAAGACACAGAGTGGCAGAATGGATTAAAATAAAAAAGCATAGTCCAACAATATGTTGTTTGCAAGAGACACACCTTAGACCCAAAGACACAAGTAGGAAGAAAATGAAAAGTACAAAAAGATATTCCATGCAAATAGTAACCAAAAAAAGCTGGGGGTAGCTATACAAATATGGAAAAAAATAGACTTTTAAGTCAAAAGCTGACATAAGAAACAAAGAAGGATACTATGCATTAATAAAAGGAGCAATCCACCAAGAAGAAATAACAATCATAAATATTTATGCACCTACGCACAGTGCTCCAAAATATATGAGGCAAACACTGGCAAAACTGAATGGAAAAATAAACACCTCTACAATGATAGTAGGAAACTTCAATATATCACTCTCATCAATAGGTAGAACATCTAGACAGAATATCATAAGGAAACAGAGAACTTGAATAATAGGATAAATGAGGTAAATCTAATGGACATATATGGAATATTGCAACACAAACAGCAGGATATACATTCTTCTGAAATACACATGGATCATTTTCCAGGATACACCACATGTTGGGTTGCAAAACAAGTCTCAATAAATTTGAAAAGATTGAAATGAGAACACAACATATCAAAATTAATACAACTGTGGTACAATGTATGAAAGTCAATTAATGTAATACACTATATTAACAAAACACAGAGAAAAACCACATGATAATCTGAATTGAGGCAGACAAGGCATTAGACAAAATCCAGCACCATTTCTTGATAAAAACACTTACAAAGATAAGAATAGAGGGAAATTTCCTCAACATGACAAAAGGCATATATGAAAAACCCACAGCTAACATCATACTCAATGGTGAAAGACTGAAATATTTTCCTCTAAGATCTGAAACAAGACAAGGATGTCCACTGTCACCACTGTTATTCAACATTGTATGGAAAGTTGTCACCAGAGCAGTTAGGCAAGAAAAAGAAATACAAGGTATCCAAATTGGAAAGAAAGAAGTAAAAGTTTCACTATTTGCAGGTGACCTTATCCTATATATAGAAAATCCCAAAACATCTACAACAAAGCTATTAGAGCTAAGAAACGAATTCCCCAAAGTGGTGGAGTACAAGATCAACATGAGAAAATCAGTAGTGTTTCTACACAACAACCAGTGGATATTAAAGAGGAAATGATAAGGAAATTAGGAAATATCTCATCACACTAGTAATGAGCCCAGAAAAGGCAGGGAGAACCCTGAACAATGCATTAGACTTGGGAAGACCTTTCTGATGGGAGGACTGACACTTAAGCAAATTTCTGTCGGATCACCAGATGCTTACAAAATCAAGAAACAGATAACTCCAAGAATAAATGCCAGAATTAAAATTCTAAATATTAAATGAAAAATGTACAACGAAAGAGTACAAGACAAAGAAAGAAGAAATGATGGCCCATCCAAAGGATGAGAATAAAAATCCAGAAGACATCAACAAAGCTGACCAGAATATTGACATACCAAACAAAGCCTTTAAAAAATGATCTTAAAAATGCTCAAGGAAATGAAGGATAATACCATGAAAGAACTAAAGGATAACCTATCTCCCCAAAATATCAGAGTTAGACTCATTTATAATTTTCCTACACATTGTTCTTCTGCCCCTTTTATTTAACCTATAATTAGCCCTACCTTCATTAAATATATGTCCCAGAGACTTAAATATTTGGTTTGTTCATAAGATGGTTGAACCCTGAATAGCAAAGTTGCAGCCAACACCTACTGTCCAATTTATCGGACTCATCAAGGACAACTAACAAAAGGATAATGATGAGCAACGTCCATTCCAAAAAACTGAGAGTATCTACAACTGCAAACAAAACAACTCCATCCATCTGCCGCATGGGATCTAAGCCCCTTTCAATTGGAAGCAAAGTGGGCATCACCATCCCCAAATCCTCAAGATTGAGGAATAAGCACACATAAGGAGGGTATGCGACTATAGACCAAAGTAGACTTATTGTTGTTCTAGTAATGGAAGACCTTATAACATCAATGTAAAGACAGTGGTCACCAGAGTTTCTGAGGGGAGGGAGAGGGAAGAATAGGTGTAACATGGGACATTTTTGGGACATTGGAATTTTTCTGCATGATATTGTAATGACAGATACAGGCTATTATACATTTTGTCAAACCCTATAAAATTATAGACCACAGTTAGTAGCAATGCTTCAATATGTGATCATCAGTTGTAACAAATGTACCACACTAATGAAAGATATTGTTAGTGGAGGAAAGTGTGAGAGGGAGAGGAGGTGGAGTATATGGGAATCCCCTATATTTTCTATATAACTTTATGTACTCTAAAACTTCTTTAAGAATAAAGAAAAATTGGGAAAAAAGTAAACAGATTAATCTCTTCAGTCAAGAGGCAGAGATTAGCAGAATGGATAAAAAAGCATGACAACTATATGCTGTCTTCAAGAAACTCACCTTAAATTCAAATACAAATAGGTTGGAAGTGAAAAGATGGAAAAATATGCCATTCAAGTAGTAACAAAAAGAAAGCTGGAGTAGCTATACTAATATAAGATAAAATGCATTTAAGTTCAAAAACATTTACTAGGGATAAAGGTGGTAATTATATACTGATAAAGGGGACAGGTCAACTAGAAGATATAATAATTATAAACATATGTGCACCTAAAAGCAGAGCCCTAAAATATGTGAAGCAAATAATGACAGATTTGAAGGGAGAAAATGATGGTTCTACATTAATAGTAGGAAATAATAAGAACTTTTAATAATGGAGAGAAATCTGGTCAGAGCAATAAAGAAATACAAGACTTGAATGAAATTCTAAACCAACTATTCCTAACAGACATAAATAGGTCACTTTACCCAGCAACAACAGACTACACATTCTTCTTGGGCGCACATGGATCATTTTCCAGGATAGATCATATCTAAGGTCAGAAAAACAAGACTCAATAAATTCAAAAATATTGAAATAAAAAAATGCATCTTCTTCAACCACAATGAAATGATGCTAGAAATCAATAACAGATGGAGAAATGGAAAATTCTCAAATTTGTGGAAAATAACCAACAACAAGTGGATATTAAAGAGGAAATGATTAGGAAATTAGGAAATATCTTGACGTGAATGAAAATGAAAATACAACATATCAAAACTTATGGGATGCAGCAAGGCAGTGCTGAGGGAAATTTATAGCTCTAAATGTTTATATTAAAAAAGAAGAAATACTTAAATCATAGATCTAATTGTAAAGCATCATTAGCATTCAGGCAAATGCAAATCAAAGCTACAATGAGATACCATTTCACACCCACTAGAATGGTTGCTATTTTAAAAAAATACAACCAATTCCATGTGTTGGAAAGATGTGGAGAAATGGGAACACTCAGTTATTGCTGGTGGCAATGTCAGTGGAGGACAGTTTGGCAGTTCCTCAGAAAATTAAGTATAGAATTGCCATATGACCTGGCAATCCCTCTACTAGGTATATATCTAAAAGAATTGAAAGCAGGAACTAAAATGCATATTTTCACACTGATGTTCATAGTGGCATTATTCACAATTACCAAAAGATGGAAGCAACCCAACTGTCCATCAACTGATGAATGGATAAACAAATGTGGTGTATGCATACAATGGAACATAATTAAACCATAAAAAGGTATAAAGTTCTGTTCCATGCAGCATCAATGATGAACCCTGAAGCATCATGTTGAGTGAAATATACCAGAAACAAAAGGACAAATATTGTGTGATCTCATTGATATGAAATAATTAGAATAAGCAAACTCATACTCAGAATCTAGAATATAGTTTACCAAGGGACAGCGTGGGGATAGGGATTAAAATGTTAAGGTTTAAAACGTACAGAGTTCTTAATGTTTTGGTGCTGGATGGTGGTGATGATGACACAGCATTGTGAATATAATTAAGAGCACTGATATGTATACTTGAATGTGGTTAAAAGGGGGAAATGTTAGGTTGTATATATGGTAACAGAATAAAAATTGAAAGTAAAATTCCATGGAACTAAAGTTCATAAACTTCACTTGGGTGTGAACACCTAAGCTAAACTATGGACTATAGTTAATAGTTGGGACACTTTGAATCTTGGATGGACCCAGGAAGATCATGTTCTTAGAGCTAATCCATTCCTGTGGGTGTGAACCTATTGTAGGTAGGAACTTTTGATTAAATTACTCCAGTTAAATCCTCTCTGGGACCATCCTGTGATAGGTGTGAGGCCTGGGCAGCAGGGGGTGGGGGCCGGGCTTAGGGAAGAGTGGGCTACTTCTGTATAGTCCCTGGTGGATGAAAGGAGAAGACAAGGGAGTCTCATCCTCTGCCACCGGCCCCCCCCCAAAAGGGACCATGGTCTTTGTGGTTTTTCAGAATCAGGTGTTGGGGCAGATGTGAGTAAGTCTAAATTGAACCTGTGAATCTGATGCCAGGAGTGAGAGGCTGGGGATGGGCCAACCAGAGCCTTTATCTGACATTCCAAATTGGAGGTGATGTGGGGCATAAGCAATGATGATCTAGGCTGCCCAGATCTCCCTCTTTCCGAGGATCCCCCAGCTTCAGTCACCCCACTTGATTTTCTACCAGGTGCCCTTCCCCCTACCTCACCTTGCTATCTATTGCTGAAATTTACTGACCCCAAAAATGCTGCATAACAGACCTCATTTCGGGCAGGGAGGATCCCTAGGGTTCTCCCACTCCACTTGGCAGGGCGCTGCAGGGCCAGTTGCTGAGGGAAGCCTCTCTGTACCCCCACCCATCAGGACCCCAGGTTGGGCCGTGATCCATTTGCAAATACCTCGAGGGGGAGGAGACAGGAGGGGGCTCTAGCTATTTTGTTTGATCAGAACTGGAGAGGGATCAGGTCTTATTTTTATGTCCTTCCCAGAAAGGGGGAGGGACAACCCAGGATCACACTCCTTACTGGCCACTGCCACTGTCAGTCCTCAGTTTAAGTTCATTTCCCTTGAGAGTTTTAATAAATTCAGATCAGAGCTGCACAGCAGCTCCCCAAGTGTCATAGAAAAAGCAATTCACCAACAACCTATCTTTCCATTCAGAAGCATGCAGTCTTAATGTGCAGTGATGAGAAACTGTTATTTTATGATCTTTTCATTAAAAGCTTGATTGAAGACTAAACACACACACACAAATGACTCTGGTAAAAGGCCTTTGATTAGATTACTTCAACAAGGCATGATCCAGAGTGGGTCTTAATCCTCTTATTGGAGTCATTTATAATGGGATGGGTACTGTGATGGTTTGAAGAAATATGGACCCTAGAAAAATATGTTTTTAAAGTTAATCCATTACTGTGGGTGTGGATCTATTGTAAGTAGGATCATTTGACAAGTAGTTTCTTAACTTAAGATGTGACCCACCTCATTCAGGGTGGGTCTTAATCCTCTAACTGGAGTCCTTTATAAATGGAAGACTAAAAAAGCAGCAGGTGCACAGAAAGGAGCAGCGGAGACAGAGAAGAACCCAGAAGCTAGAATCAACTGACACAGGCTGAGAGGAAGCCACTTTAGCCTGAAACTGTGAGAGACAAGGGTTGGAGGAGAAGCAGAGGTAAGTCATGTGCCTGATCGCCCACAGCTGAGCTCAGGGAGAAAGTTAGCCTGGAGGAGAAAGCAGAGACTGGCAGCCATTTTGCCTTGCCACATGGCAAGAGTCCAAGATCACCAGCAGATGAACTTCCGTGAGATAGCATCTCTGATGATGCCTTGAATTGGACACTTTCACGGCCTCAGAACTGTAAGGTTTTAACCTAATAAATTCCCATTATAAAAGTCAACCCATTTCTGGTATTTTGATTGGCAGTCTTTAGAAACTAAAACAGAAATTGTTACTAATTGCTGCTATACAAACATCAAAAGTGTTGAAATGGTTTTATAAATGGGTAGGGAGTAGATTTTTGGAAGGATTGTGAGATGCTTAATTTAAAAAAGCCTAGATTGCTTTGAAAAGACTGTTGGTAAAAATATGGATGCTAAAGATACTTCTGATGAAGCTTTACACAGAAATGATGACTGTTATTGCAAACTGGAAGAAAGGTGATCCCTGCTTTAAAGTGGCAGAGAACTTGGCAAAATTGATTCCTTATGTTAGCTGGAAGGCAGAATTTGAAAGTGACAAGCTTGGATATTTAACTGAGGAGATTTCCAAACTAAATGTGGAAAGCATGACCTGGCTTCTCCTTGCAGTTTATATGCAAGAGGAAAGGGATAAGCTGAGAACTGAACTCCTGCACATAAAGAAACCAGAAATTGATGGCTTGGAAAGAGAATAGGGTCCTGTGGCAGTTTGGTATTGTTTATGAATTCCAAAAATAGATATTGGATTGTGTTTGTAAACTCATCCATTCCTCTAGGCATATTAGATTGTATTAGATTCAGAAGTTTCATTTTATTTTATTAAATCAAGATTAGGGCTTTTATTTGACCACGTCATTAGGGTGACTCGTTTTGAGTCCCCACCTCCCCACTTTGTGGGCTATATAAACCGATGCTCAATCAAAGACAGGGAAGTAAATGCAAGGAGGAGAACACAGATGCAGATATGCAGGAAGAGAAAGAGAGCTCCATAGACACGACCCCAGGAAGAGAGATGAGCCTGATAGTCTACAGGTGACCTTGTGGAGAGACCGGAGCAGCTGAGCCCAGAAAGAAAGGAGCCCCGCGGAGAGTGATGAGCCTTATGCCAGCCTACAGCTGAGGTTGGAAGAAGCTGGGACCACAGAGCCTTAAGAGGAAGGAGGAAGGATGAAACCTCCCAGGCATCGCCCACCATCTTGCATCAACACATGGCAACAGACTGTGGGTAAGAAAGTACCTCTTATGGTCCCTTGAGTTGGACTCTTTCGGACCTTGTGACTGTAAGTTTCTACCCAAATGCATATCCTTTATAAAAGCCAACAGAGTTCTTGTACTTTGTATCAGCACTCTTTTGGCTGACTAATACAGGCCCCATGTGAGGACTTAACTGAACATGGAACGAACCAGTCATTTCAGTATAAGCCAGGACTGGAAATACATTTATCTATTGTCTGATGGTTGGGACCTGTGAACTGTATATGAAAACCAACAAGCTTTTTTTTTTTTTTTTTTACCAGGAGGTTTTTTTGAACCCAGGTCGATGGACACCCAACCGTTTGAGCCACATCCATCCCCCCAACAAGCTTTCTGTGAGATCTGTATGAGTAAAAGTACTGTCAACCTGAACTAAAAGGATCAGAAAAGGAAGAGATTGAAGGAAAAACTACTTTAAGGGCAAAATCCTGGAAGCTGAGGCCTGGACTTAAGACATATGATCAGTCCAAGAGAGGGACCCATCCATGTGTGTGAAAAGGGTGAGTTTGTCCTGGCACTTGAAAAAGGTGGACCTTCTGCCCATTGTTCAGGGAGAGTGCTGACACCCCAGGCTTTAATGAAGGTAGAACACATTCCCTGGGGATTGGGTAGAGTTAGGTCACCACCCCACTGTTTTGAGGGGGTTGAGCCTATGCCCTGGAGATTGGGGAGAGTCTGGCCCTCACGCCAATGTTCTTAGAGAGTGAAGCCAAGATCTCATTTGCCACCCAGATTCTTCATGAGGGTGGAATGGAGAAGATGGCTGCTGGGCAGTCCCTTGGACTGGGTGAATTCCCCACTCCATGAGGCCCCAAGGAGTAGAAATCATCATTCTATAGATGACTCTCAGACTTTGAAATCTAATGGAGTATGCCCTGCAGGTTTTCAGAACTGTTTGGGACCCATGACCACTGTTTTCCTTCTATTTTCTCCCTATGGCAATGTAAATGTTTATACTGTGACAGTCCCTCCTTTGCCTATTGGAAGCAGATAACTTGTTTTTCTAACTTTCAAAGATCTGCAGACAGAGGGGAATTTTGCCCCAAGTCAGCCTGCATGCCAATACTGATTTGGTAAGATTTTGTACTTGCCATTGCTACTGAAACAATTACTGAAATGAAATATTGTGAAGGAATGAATTTTGCATATGGAAAGAAAATGTCTTGTGGGAATCCAGAGGGTGGAGTGTGATCATTTGAAGCTGTATGGATATGGAGAGACAGAGAGAAAAGACCCAGGAACTCAGAGAAACCCACAGTAGCTGAGAGAGAAAGGCGCTAGAGCAAGAAGCTGAAATAAACAGAAACCAGAAGAGAAAAAGCCATAGAAAGAGCAGACAGAAACTGAAAACAGTGGAGCCTGAAGGAGAAGGCAGAGACTGGCAGATGCCACCATTGTGCCCTACAATGTGACAAGAGCCCAGGATTGCTGTCAGCAGCGTCTTCAGGGAAAGAGCTTGGCCTGATTCCTTGATTTAGACATTTTTCTTAGTCCTGGAATTTTAAGCTTATAAGTTAATAAATCCCTATTTTAAAAGCCAGCCCATTTCTGGTATATTGTCTTGGGAGCCTTTAGCAAACTAAAAAAATAGTACAATTATTAAAATGTGCTTCCATCAATTGTAACAAATGTTCCACACTAGTGCAAGATATTAGTCTTAGGATAGTTTATGGGAGTCCTGAGTTTTTATGCATGATTGCTCTGTAAACATACAAATTCTCTAATAAAGGGGGAAAAAAGCATAAGTATTATTTTATTAATGATCTTTTTTGAAAATTTCACAATATAGTTGAGCTCAAGATATGGACTTGTATATAAAATAAGCTGATAGCAGGGGCTCTTAACCTTTTTAGTTCCATGGACTGCTTTGCCAGTCAGGTGAAAACCACGGACTCCTTACTAAGTCCACACTATACTGTGTATTATTTAATAAATATATCACACCTGCACCAACATGTCCCCACAAGAATAAGGGTTTTTTTTTTTAATTTCAGTAAAAGCTCCTGAACCTCTTGTTAAGAACTCCTGACTTATAGCTAATTTCATGCCCCTCTCGAGAACGTGGTTCTTATATCTTTTTTTAAAAAATAAGGACTATATTTATTAGTAATAATGTTCTTTCAACATTTGTAATGAATGTTTCACAACAATGCCAGGAGTTGATAGTGGAGTGATGTATGGGAGTCCTGTATGTTATGCATGTTTGTTTTATGAATTCACAACTTTTACTATACACTTATTGTTTTTTGGGGTTTTTTAAATATATTTTTTATTTATTTTTAAAAGATACTTAGATTAGATAAAATGCTACATAAAAAAATATAAGGGATTCTCATATGTCCCACTCCCCACACCTCCCACTTTTCCCCACATTAACATCTTCTTTCATTAGTGTGGTACATTCATTGCAATTGATGAACACATTTTGGAACATTGCCACTAAGCATGGATTATAGTTTACACTGTAGTTTACACTCTTTCCCACTCAATTCTGTAGGTTATGGTAGGATATACAATGACCTGTATATGTCATTGCAATGTGATTCAGGACAATTCCAAGTCCTGAAAATGCCCCCATATTACACCTCTTTTTCCCTCTCCCTGACTTCAGCACCTCCAGTGGCCACTGTCTCCACATCCATGATCTAATTTCTTCCATTGCTACAATCACAATAAGTCTAGAGCAGAATACCAGTAAGTCTATTTTAGTCCATATTTTATTACCCAATCCTGAGGATTCTGAGATGGTGATGTCCACTCCACCTCTAATTGAGAGGGGGCTTCAATTCCATATGGCTGATGGATGAGACTCTCTTGCTTGCAGTTGTAGACTCTCTCAGTCCCTTGGTGTCGTGGTTGTCCATCCTCACCTCTTTGTTAGTTGTTCTGGGTGATTCCAATGAACTGGAGAGTAGGTGTTGCAACTCCACTGAGGCTCAGGGCCTGGGTGGCATATGGACAGCCCAAAGATTCAAGTCTCTTGGATGTACACCTACCAACTCCATCACCAACTGTAGATTCAAATAATAGGGACAGAAGAGGCATGTGTTGAGAAGTCACATCTGAGTCTAACTCTGTCACACTTGGGAGCACAAACTCCAAAGTAGGGCCCACTGTCAAGGCACCAAACTCTGGAGGTATCTGCCTTGACCACAGGACCTGGGTATCTTCAGCGCCCTCAGGAGCTTCACTGTTTGGGGTAGTATCTATTTTGGCAGTCTATGATATCCTGCTGAGATATGCATAAGCATTACCTCTCTGATGACCTCAAAACTCACTTTGAGGTCTCTTAGCCATATAAACTCATTTGTCTTTACCTTTTTCCCCTTTTATTCAAGGTCTTTTTCCAGTTGCATCACCAGCCAGTGCTTGATAGTAATCCCTCAGTGCCAGGGAGGTTCATCCCTGGGAGTCACATCCCATGCTGGGGGATAAGTAATGCATTTATATGCTGAGTTTGACTTAGAGAGAGGCCACATTTGAGCAACATGGAGGCTCCCAGTAGGTGACTCTTAGGCACCCTACCACACTAGGCTAAGTTTTAATTTCAAGAGCAAAAGCTCATAAGCATAGTCATCAATATCAAGGGCCCATCAATGAACTATCCTTCTTCACTAGTCATTGCACATGTACTTGGGGAATTGTTGCTGTTCCATTACAGAATGTGGCAGAGCTCCCCAGGATGGGAATTCAATATTCTTTTAGTTGTTTTGTGAAACTCTATCCACTGTGGCAATGTCCCATGAACATTTGAGGACATTTATATACCTTATATGTATGCCCAGGTGAACTCCCTCCCATGTATCTCCCATCACTGACACCCCGCACCAATGATCCTCCCCTGCTACAATTGTAACCCTTCTTTGATCCAAAACCTCTTCAAAAATGAAGCCAAGAATATCGCCAGATACAATTAATAGGAAAAAGAAATAATGATAGGTTTAAAAGTCAGAAATAAATTACACAATAATTTAGAAAAACTAAAACTAAAATAAAGTAAAAAAAGAAATTGAGATGTTAAAAAAATGAAACATATTTTAAAAAATTAAAAAAATTAAAAAAATTTTTGACGTTTTGCCTTTCATCACTGTAATATCTGTTGTCCTGTATGTATAGTTGTATTTTCTTCCATTTCTTCCCCAGTGTCTTACTGTTTTTCATTTTGCCTTCAAAGAAGTTTTAGGTCACAGTAAAGTCACATTGAGAAGATAGGGGACTCCCATACACCCAACTTCTTCTCCCCTTCCCCCTTCCTGTATTAATAGCCTTTTTACATGTGGATGGTATGTTTGTTACAACTGATCTACAAATATTGAAACATAGCTATTAACCATGGTCAATGGTTTACATTATGGTTTATATTTTTGACCTTACATTTTTTTAATTTTTGATGAATTTTAGCATGGCCTGTATCCATCATCGCAAGATCATGCAGAACACTTCCATTGCCCCCTAAGCACCCCCTCTTCCATCTTTTCTATTCCTCCCTCCCCCTCAGCGACCACCAGGCTTCACTCCTTGAAGGACAAGATTCATAGATACTTGCAACAATGCTGAGGGCTTGACACATTAGTCTGTTCTCCCCTATTAGGAACTGCCCATGATCTTAAGAGATACCCTCCCCTCTGTTTGAGAACATTTCAGGCCTCCCCAGGAGACCCACTCATTATGTGGGTCTCCACCCAGTGATACAACACACTGACAAAATGATCACTCGCACATTCTCTAAAAGACTGTCCCAGGTGCACCCTGTTGCAAATGTGCCCCCATCCAACACCCTAAACCAGTTACCCTTCCTTGTCATATTGTCAAAAGAGCTTTCTTAACATTGTAGTTTCACCCACGTACCCGCCAATCCCCAGTGTTCACCTTCTCCCTGCCCAAACCCTCTCCCCAGTTCCATGGACCTTCCAACACATCCTCCTCACACTACCCCCCTGTCAAGCTTGCACCACCCAACCCAATAGTATCACTACACCCTGTCTTGTCCCTTCACTGCACAACTACTCACTTACACCTTATCATAGATTTCACCCATATGGGTGTTGGATCACAACCTTCTCCCTTTGTATTTCCTGTAAACATATCTTCCAGACTCTGGCTCTCTGAGTCTGCTCAATTTGCTTAATTCATATCAAAGAGGTCATGTAATATTTGCCCTTCAATGCCTGGCTTGTTTCACTCAACCTAAGGTCCTCAAGATTCACCCATGTTATCTGTGTGTTAGTACTGTATTCCTTCCTACAGCTGAGTGATATTCCATTTTATGTATATATACACCACATTTTGTTTTTCCATTCATCTGTCGATGGGCATTTGGGTTGAATCTAACTTTTGGCAATAGTGAATAATGCTACTATGAACATTGGTGTGCAAATATCTGTTTGTGTCCTTGCTTTTAATTCTTCTGAGCATATACCTAGCAGTGGAATTGCTGGCTCATATGGCAGAGCTGTAGTTAGTTTTTTGAGTAACTGCCAAACTGGCCTCCACAATGGCTGGTTCATTCTACAATCCCACCAGCAGTAGGTGAGGGTTCCCATTCCTCCACATCCTCTCCAACACTTGCAGTCCTCTGTTTTTTTAATGGCCACCAGTCTAATGGGTGTAAGATGGTATCTCATTGTAGTTTTGATTTGCATTTCCCTAATAGCTAGTGATGTTGAGCATATTTTCATGTGCTTTTTAGCCATTTGAATTTCTTCTTTGGAGGAGTGTCTGTTCAAATCACTTGCCCATTTTTTTAAATGGGTTGTTTGTCTTTTTATTTTCAAGATACAGGATTTTTTTATATATGTTGGATATTAGGCTCCTATCAGATATATGGTTACACAATATTTTCTCCCATTGGGTAGGCTGTCTTTTCACTTTCTTGACAAACTCCTTTGAGGTGCAAAAGGTTTTAATTTTGAGGAGGTCCCATTTATCTATTTTTTCTTTCACTGCTTGTGCTTTGGGTATGAAGTTCATGAACGCATTTCCCATGACAAGGTACTGTGGATGCTTCCCTACATTAACTTCCAAGGTCTTTATGGTCTTGGCTCTTATATTTAGATCTTTGATCCATCTTGAGTTAATTTTTGTATAAGTTGTGAGATAGTGTTCCTCTCTCATTCTTTTGGATATGAATGTCCGGTTCTCCAAGCACCATTTGTTGAAGAGGCCATTCTCCCCCAGTTGAGTGCGCTTGGTGGCCTTGTCGAATATCAGATGACTATATATGCAAGGATCTATATCAGAACTCTCAATTCTGTTCCATTGGTTGGTATGTCTATATTGTGCCAATACTATGCAGTTTTGACCACTGTAGTTTTGTAGTATGGTTTAAAGTCTGGTAGTGTGATTCCTCCGATTTCATTTTTCTTTTTCAATACATCTTTGGCTATTTGGAATCTCTTGCCCTTCCAAATAAATTTCATAGTTAATTTTTCCAATTCAGTAAAAAACTGCTGTGTTGATTTTTATTGAGATTGCATTAAATATGTAGTTTAGTTTGGGTAGGATAGACATCTTAATGATGTTTAGTCTTCCTATCCATGAACAGGGAATATTCTTCCATTGATTTAATTCTTCTTTGATTTCCTTTAATAGTGTTGTGTACTTTTCTATGTATAAGTCATTTACATCTTTAGTTAAATTTATTCTTAGGTGTTTGATTTTTTAAGTTACTAATGTAAATGGTATTTTTTTCTTGATTTCCTCCTCAACTTGCTCATTATTGGTGTACAGAAATGCTTTTGACTTTTGCTCATTGATCTTATAAGCTGTAATCTACTGAACTCATTTTAAGTTCTAGAAGGTTTGCTGTAGATTTCTTAGGGCTTTCTATGTATAGGATCATGTCATCTGCAAATAGTGAAATTTTTACTTCTTCCTTTCCAATTTAGATGCCTTTTATATCTTTTTCTTGCCTCAGTGCCTGAGTAAATACTTCTAATATAATGTTAAATAGAAGTGGTGATAGTGGCATCCTTGTTTTGTTCCCGTACTTAGAGGGAGAGCTTTTAGGATCTCACCAGTGTATATTATGTTAGCTGTGGGTTTTTCATATATACCCTTTATCATGTTCAGAAAGTTTCCTTCTATCCCTATCTTTCACAGTGTTTTTATCAGGAAAGGTTGCTGTATTTTGTCGAATGCTTTTTCTGCATCTATAGAGATGATCGTGTGATTTTTTTTTTCTTTTGATCTGTTTATGTGGTGTATTACATTGATTGATTTTCTTATATTGAACCATCCTTGCATACCTGAGATGAAACCCACTTGGTCGTGGTGTATAATTCTTTTGATGTGTTGTTGAATACTATTAGCAAATATTTTGTTGAGGATTTTAGCATCTAGGTTCATTAGAGTGATTGGTCTATAATTTTCCTTTCTTGTGGTGTCTTTATTTGGCTTTGGTATTAGGGTAATGTTGGCCTCATAGAATGAGTTAGGTAATGTTCCTTCTACTTCTATTTTTTGGAAGAGTTGAAGCAGGATTGATATTAGCTCTTTACAGAATGTTTGGTAAAATCCATCTGTGAAGCCATCTGGTCCTGGACACTTCTTAGTTGGGAGGTTTTTGATGGCTGACTCTATCTCTTTACTTGTGATTGGTCTGTTGCTTTCATCAATTTCTTCTTTCATTAATGTAGGCTGCTTGTGTGTTTCTAGGAATTTGTCCATTTCTTCTAAATTAACCTTCTTGTTGGCATATAATTTTTCAAAGTATCCTCTTATGATACTCTATTTCTGTGGGGTCAGTGGTGATAACCCCTTCCTCATTTCTTATTTTTTGTATTTGCATCTTCTCTATTTTTTTCTTTGTTAGTCTAGCTAAAGGTTTGTCAATTTTATTGATCTTCTTGAAGAACCAGGTTTGGGTTTTGTTTATTTTTTCTAGTGCTTTCTTATTTTCTATTTCATTTAGTTCTGGTCTAATCTTTGTTATTTTCTTCTTTCTACTTCTTTTAAGGTTAGTTTGTTGTTCTTTTTCTAATTCCTCCAGGTGTGCATTTAGGTCTTCAATTTTAGCTCTTTCTTCTTTTTTGATATATGCATTTATGGCTATGAATTTCCCTCTCAGTACAGATTTAGCTGCATTCAATAGGTTTTGTTGTGTTGTCATTTTCATTCATTTCAAGGTAGTTACTGATTTGTTTTGAGATTTCCTCCTTGACCCACTGTTTGTCTATGAGTGTGTTTTTTAACTTCCATATCTTTGTGCCTAATCTGGTTCTCTGGCCCTTACTGATTTCCAGCTTCATTTCATTGTTGTCAGAGAAATTACTTTGTATAATTTCATTCTTTCTGAGTTCATTGAGAATTTTTCTGTGGCCCAGCATGTGGTCTATCTTGGGGAATGATTCACGTGCACTCAAGAAGAATGTATATCCTGCTGTATTTTGGGTGTAGTATTCTATATATGTCTATTAGGTCCAGATCCTGTAATGTATTATTCAAAGTCTTTGTTTCTTTATGGATTTTCTGTTGAGATGTTCTTTCTAATAGTGATAATGGTGTATTAAAGTTCCCCACTATAATTGTAGAAGCATCTATTTCTCCACTTATTTTTTCAGTTTTGCCTCATGTATTTTGAGGTGTCCTGGGTAGGTGCAAAAATATTTATGATTGTTCTTTCTTCTTGAAAGATTACTCCTTTTACTAATGTACAGTGTCTGTCTTTGTCTCTTACAATAGGTTTGCATTTGAAGCCTATTTTGTCCAGTATTGCTATAGCTACTGCTGCCCTTTTTTGGTTATTGTTTGCTTGTAATATTGTTTTCCAGCCATTCACTTTCAGCCTCCTTGAATCCCTGGGTCTAAGGTGGGTTTCTTATAGACAGCATATAGATGGGTCATATTTCCTTATCTATTTGTCAGTCTGTGTCTCTTCACTGGTGAGTTTACTCCATTAACATTCAGTGTTACTACTCTCAAGGAATCCCTTACATTAGCCATATTTTCTTTTGGTTTATGTATGTCATATGTTGTTTTTATCCCTTTTGCATTTTTAGTTGTTTTTACACTCTCCTCCAACTCTCTCTTTCCTGTATTTTTCCTTTCAACCTGCAGAACCACCTTTAGTATTTCTTGAAGGGCAGGTTTCTTATTGGCACACTCTCTTAATTTCTGTTTATCTGTGAATATTTTGAACTCTCCATCATTTTTGAATGCCAGCTTTGCTGGATAGAG
>JAQZBX010033737.1:0-25253 GCA_029593785.1 Cabassous unicinctus
TTATATATATATAATTATATATATATATAATTTTACACATGCAAACTTGACTTCGAAAGTATGAGATGTCATATTAAACAACTTAATCTTTCCCAAGACAGCGTTTCCCCATAAAAGGTTTCTATATATTTAATATGTGTATTTTTTATTTTTAAAATTTTATTAAGAAGTCTGGTTTTTAATAGGAACCACTCACATTATGCAATAAAAATCATGGAAATAGAGAACACCTATATAATGTAATTTCATTTTAGATGTAGCAAGAAAACATCTACAGTTATATCACTTCAGGCCTGGACAGCACCAAGAGTTTATTTAGCCCACATTAATGTCAGGGATTAGACACCGAAGCCCCAAGGCCAGGGTGCTGAGCGCACAGGCCTCGCCCTGCGCCTGCCTGTGCGTGTCACTGCATGGAACTACTTACGGCAACACATTTGATTTGGTAACGTAAATAATCAAAAGCTAAGGTGCAGGGGGGAAAAAACACCCTAATGTGTGAGCTGTCTGCACCCAGGTTTAATATAAACTGGTTCCCTTTAGAGGAAGCATGTGAGCAAGTGTGAAGAAAGTATTAAGGAAAATGTTATCTAAATGACTCAAAAACAAACAAAAAAAGAAAAACCCCACAAAAATACTAGTAAAAATAGTAAGAAACCTATTATCAACTTTTAAAAAACACTAGGATTAAATCCTCAAATTTGAAATTCTCATAAGGAATTAGAAATACTAGAGAATTTGATATGTTTTTTTAACCTAACCATCTCTATTCTCTCAAAAGGATATTCATAAAAATTATATACACAAAAGGGAATTCAAACAGCATTAGAAATGGTCATATCAAATAACATATTATTGAAATGAAAAAAGAAAACTTTTAGTGACCTTGGGCAAGTCTTTTCTACTTTCTCATTGTAAAGTGGAAAGGTTGGACTAGATGAGTGTTTTTCAAACTTAACTATGGTGACAATGCACTAAATCAACTTAGTAGATTGTGACTAATATGTTTTTTAATGAAATAGAAGAGACTAGAAAATAAAATCAGAGTACGTTACCAGTATTAAAAGTAGGCATATTTTTCTGAAATTTGTTGGGGTGTGTGTGTTTGTATTTATGTCTACAAGTACACAGATTTGTGTTATTGCGTTTTGGTCAAAGAGGTATGAAAGTGACAGAAGATCTTTAATGTCCCTTTTGAGCTCTATTATCTACATCTGTATCTACTAATTAATTATTCTATATACTTTGGTAATTGAAAAGGAATCTAATCTTTTAATCTGATCAGTATATAAATCCAAAGTTAACATGGAAGAATCCAAGATGTCCTAAAATTGCTGAACTATAAGGTTCCAAAATAAATTTGTCCAAGTCCTATTAACTTTTTAAAAATATGTATTTTAGGAATTACTGATTTAATCAGCAGGATCATTGTGAACGAAAACAAAAACTTATCTGCTGGAGTGAGTGCCTGGTTTTGAACCCCCGTCTTGCCACTTAGTAGCTGTGTGACTATAAGCAAGTTATTTAACTTCTCTGTGCTATAATGTCCTCATCTGTTAAATGAAGATAACAGTGCCTACCTTTAGAGTTGCTGTGAGGATTAAATGAGTTATTTATATGGGAGGCGGCTAGCAGAGTACCTGGCACAAGGTCAGCACTCACAACTATTTGTTATTATTATTGTTAATTTTTCTATTAGATCTCTTCTTAGAAATCAAATTGCCAAAATGCAAAACTATATGGGTTCAAGAATATTTATCTTTATTCAACCAGGATTTTTAAAACTGAGATGGAATATTTAAATATGGTATTTAAATGCAGAGGTTCTGTCAAAAATGCAAACATCACCATTGGCTCTAATACTTTATCAGACTTAGACTGAATCATTACTCAATTAAGTAAAGAACTCAAAATATAAATACAAAGACTTCTCAATGCTTGTGACAATTATGGGATGGAGAGAAGGGAAGAGGAGATATACCCTTTTTAAAAAATATGACAATATCTGCTAAGTATAAATATTCAAAATGCAGAATACTGACCACTGAATAGCTGTTTTGTGTGTGTGTGTGTGTGAGTGAGTGTATGTTTTAACCACAAATGAGACCGGATCATTTGGCGCTAAAACCCATGGTTTCCAAGTGTCAGGCGTAGCCAGGGGATCTACTGTCATTGGCAGCTTTTCTAGGGAGATTATGTAGGTGGTTCTAGCTGGGAAAAATTTCCCACCCCACTCTTGGCATCTCGGAATCCTGTGGCGCACAGGGAGAAGCTCCACTAAGCTCCTCTGCGCCTGCTCCACCCCCAGCCCCCCAAGGCATACCTTCTGCCTACTGAGGATGCTTGACATTCTCTATACTTATCTGGGGCTGAGAATCACTGCTTTAGAAAACCTGCTTATCTGGGTCCCACAAGAAGTTTTCTGAGTTCCAGGGTGCACCGAGATGCCAGTCTTCACAGGGGTCCCAGAATCCACCCCCTCTGTCTTGAACGGCATCCAAAGCCTGCTTTCAAATAAGCAGTATCAGAACCTCTAAACCAATCTGTTCTCCACGGCTGTCAGTTTGCCTTAGTGCCTTTACCACTCCTTCTCCTACGAGGAAAAATACTGTGCGAATGGGCCAGAGGTGATAAAGGACCACTCAGACTCTGGGGTTTGCCTCAAGAATCCCAGATAGTAGCAGCTTGGCCTAAAAAAGAGTGCTCTACAACATACCTGCATTAGATCTTGCTTTTCTTTTTCACCTGAGCTAATAGCCTTTCTGATAGATTTCAGTTCAATTAGAATGGCTTTGGCTTCACTAAGTTCATATCCACTCTGGCCTCCGGACATTTTTTGATCAATTCTGTTAAAAAAAAAAAAAGGTGGGGGGGAATCAAAGAATGACAGAGAACAAGTTAAGCTGGTAGTAGACACTGGTTTTGAGTTTTTGGATTGTCTTAGTTGACTATTAACTTACTTCTTGACACTCATATACGAGTATCATCCTTTCAAGCCGATTGTTTCCCCTCCTTTCTCTTCCAATCACTTCTAGCTAAGATTTCCCTAAGCCCCCACTTGATACCAAGCCCATTTATAATCACTTTCAGGCTGAAATAAATACATGTCTTCCTGTCTTCCCACTGTCTGGAGGATCCCACCTCTGGCTGAACTCAAACCTCACTCACATGCCAATCCTGATCTCTTCCCTGAGGAAGGCGGGCACAGCTAATCGCTTTAGCAGTAAACGGTAATGCCAATGAACTCAACAACTACAGGAACAATAGGATTCATTACCGCTGCCTATGTTACATGCCATGTTTGTGCAGAAGCTAGCCCAGTGCCATTAATAAATGGTAGTAATTATTACTTGCATGAGTGAGTATCCTACAATATTTGGATGTGTAGTTAGTTTCTTACTTCTTTTTTTTAGATGGTACCGGGGATTGAACCCAGGACCTTGTACATGGGAAGCAGGCGCTCAACCACTGAGCTACATCTGCTCCCCAATGAGAACTGTTTTTTTCATTTGTTTTGCTTTTCAGAGGTACCAGGGATCAAATCTGGGACCTCGTACATGGGAAGCAGGCATTCAACCACTTGAGATACATCCACTCCCCCTTATTTCCCCCCACCCTCCACCCGAGATGTCTCCCTCATCTGTTTGCTCATTGTTTGTGCTCCTTGCTTTTGTTCATTATTTTGTTTTTGGGTTTTTTGTTTGTTTGTTTTTAGGAGGCATGGGAACCAAACCCAGGACCTCCCATGTGGGAGGCTGTGCTCAACTGCTTGAGCCACATACGCTCCCTGCTTGCTTGATTTTGTTCATTGTCTGCTTGTTGTTTTTGCTCAATGTCTGCTCGTTGTTTGTCTTCTTTAGGAGGCACAAGAACCAAATCTGGGACCTCCCGTATAGGAGGCAGGCACTCAACTGCTTGAGCCACATCCACTCCCCACTCCTCTTATTTCTTTTTAAACATCTAAAAGGGTATTTATTCTATTTGTATAAAAGTTAGGAATTGAATTTAGGAATAAGGCTGAATGACAGATGTGTTCATCTGTCAACCAACATTGAATAAATGGCTCTTCCATGAGATCCTGCAGATCTGCTTTCCAATGTCCTTATGTTTCACATCATCACCCTATGTCAGAGGATTTTGTGTAATCTAATTCTTTATGTTTGAAGGGTCCAAGCATGTCACCTAATTCTTTTTAAAAAATGGTTTAACACTTTCTTCACTACCATGCTCCTGGTTCTCCCCAACCAGCCATGCTGCCCAAGATCCTCAACATGGTAAGAACAAGCTCTCAAATCAGAATTCAGGGAGTGGATGTAGCTCAATGGTTGAGCTCCTGTTTCCCATGTATGAGGTCCTGGTTGCAATCCTCAGTACCTCCTAAAAAACAAACAAAAAACAAACAAACAAACAAAAAACCAGCATTCACCACAAAACCCCTTTTTAGTTTTTTCCTTTCTTCTGCCTCATTTGAGCCTCTCTACTTTACTTTAAACATCACTTTTTCCCCATTATCTCCATATTTCTTTTTCTTCCTCCACTTTTCATCTCCCACATTTTCTCTTTTGACCCTAACCATAAAATAAAATGTCAGCATTATTTGCTAATTTTAAAAAGCAAAGTACTGTGCTCTTTGTTCTTAATTTGAGAAGTATCAAGTTGAACATATATTTTTTTCCTTAAAATAAATAAAATTATAGTAATTTTCCCCCTAAATCTTAAGTCTCCTCTGAAAGAGAAAAGATTACCGCTTACATGCTTTCGATAGAAAATGTGTACACCAAAAGCCAAACTTTCATGAAATTTGTATATGCCTTTAGTTTGCCAGGTGTTACAGCACTTCTCATTTTCCAATTTTGAGTGCACACTAGAGGAGACAGTGTGGAAACATACACTTTTCTGGTATCCATCTATACATCAGCTATGTTACACTACTTTTTGGCTATTCTTAGCGAAAGCCAAATATGGTACCACAGACTGAAACAAGTAAGAGAACAAAACTATGCTTGTTCACTCAGCATAAAACTATTGTACCAAGTAAAATGAAAGCCTGAGTTTAAATGCCATAATTCCAGGTTCAACAAAAAATATTCCCTTCTATTGCAAATATGTGAAAAAGCTACAAAAGTCTGCAGTGGAATTCTATTTAAGTCTTTTCCTGAAATGTATTTGCTGTTACAGCCACAAGTAAAGTCCCTTTAAAGTATCCAGAATGCGGTTTCTTGAAAGTATGGTCTCTGGGTTCAATCAGTTAACATATAATGTTTTAGTACTATGATGGCTCACATTTGAGTGAAACGGCTTTATTTTGACTACAGTTAAGACAAGGAGAGGTCTGTGATGTTAGATATCGTATCTTTCCACTCTTGGTTCAAGGGATTAGAATCATTCCAAAAGAATGCCTGAATTTCTACAACAAATGTCTATTGTTTTGTTGTGGAATGTTATTGACAGATTCTTAAACATGCCTCAGATTCCTATAAAAATTGCTTGCAAGTAAACTATTTTGAAACAATACAGCATTGTTACAACAGTAAAACAAAAACAGCAAGCTTGGCTAACCTTTAGTTCCAGGTAGGGGCATAAATTATAATTTCAATTAAAAATGTTTAATATATGTATGGCTAAAGATTATATGACAGCACTCTTCGAAGTTTGTTTTCTCTCCCCATATCCTTCTTTAAGTTGATTCACAACTATTTTAAAAAACACATTTATGTCATTCTAGATCTGCCCAGTTTTTAGGGGAGCTCTGCAACCAGCTGAGGTCCTTAGAACATGGTTATACTCGAGAACCACCTGGGGAACTCTTAAACTCTGGGATGGAGACCAGAAACAGGTATTCTTTTAAGAGCTCTCCACATTATTCTAACATGCAGTCAGATTTTAAGACCCACCAGGCTGGGAATGTCTGAAAGAATAACATAGTCATGATTATACGAGGTGAGTAGGCAAAAAAAAAAAAGACAGCCATAAGACCACAAGCCTGAAACGAAAGTCATGTGGCTGGTGGTCCAGAAGAGTGACAGGGTGTCCCAAGATCCAGCCCATCATCCAAACAGAGAACAGTCAGCCTACGTTTATCGGCCCAGAGTCACAGAGGCTCTTTAAAGGGCGAACCACCTTCCTGCCTTAGATTGTTCTAAATTGCCTAGAAGTAGAGGTCAGACTAGGAGTTCACAAAGAAAAGAGACAGAGCTGGGTACTTTACACACAGTTGTTCATGGGACCAGTGTGGCATTCCTGAGGTGCTGTTGAGGGAGACACACAGAAGAACGGGAAACCAGCCTGAACATAAAACTGATCAGGGAAATCCTATAAATACTGCACCACAATCTGTGGCACCAAGCCCTGTATATGGAGGAAGGCAGGAAAGAGCCAGTTGGACGTCCTTCATGGTCTCAACCTCTTATCCTCTCTGTGGCCATGGGGCTGTGAAAACCATAGGCTTCTCCTTTGCACTAGAGAACGTGTGGGGTGGAGATTGTGAGGTGGGGCCTCACCAGCAGGGAGAACAGTGGCTTTCAGGGGCTGGGAATGAGGCAGGGATTTCTAGACCCTGTTGGCTTTTGTCATCTACATTTTCTTTAAACTTGTTCTATCCTAAAGCTATGCCAAGGACCCCCCAGATTTCAGTAATGAACTGGAAAGAACAGAAGGAACACAGAGAATGAGGAACATACTCTCTGACTCTTGCTCTGCTGAGATCAGTCAGGGTTAGGTGCTAAGCCACCCCTGGCGGGCTCAGGGCTCAGGGCAGTTGCACCTCCACTTTGGGGGTTAAGTCGCAGGCCCATCCAGTCCAGTCTCTGCAGAAGATGGAGACGAAGTTCTTGTGCCTATTATCTTAGCTCTCTATCACATTTCAGAGTAGGCTGGCAGGGGCCCAGGAGACAAAGTTATGTTTTTCTACTCTGGTTTCTTTCAATCTCCAATGATTAATAAAAACTTCAGACCTTTTCAAAGTGTATAGATTTCACCAAGCTTTTTTGTTGTTTACATTACTTTAAGTTTTTTGGTGCAAAGCTTTGAGCTTTTTATTTTTGTGTTGTTTTTTTTTTTAACTTCTTTGAGAAATCTCTTATGTTCTCTGAACTTTTAGTTTCTTTGGTTATTAGGTAGGGGACTCTCAGTTATTCTAAAGTCAATTTCAGTATTTTTATACTCACTGTTGCAATGTTTCAAAGCCTTGTTCTTTATAGAGCAATTCTTGCTTCATCTGTGAGAGTTCTCTCTTCAGCTTTTTAACCTTTTGTAAGAAATTAAAGCATATATGAATGTAAATAATTGGCATTATCACATTGGTTGGTTTTTTTTTTTGCATTATTTTTAAAGATCATCCATAGTAAAATATTAAAAGCATAAACAGAGCATAAGTTTAAGTAGCATACACTTTACCAGTTTCTCCTTGAGATAAATTCAATGGAAAGTATATTAATCATGTTCGACATAAATATTTTCATATTTAATAGCAAAAATTCTGTGAGCTGGATATCATTATTGCCCCATTTCACAATAACCAGCAAGACAGAGTCAGAATTTCAAATCAAGGTATCTCCTTCCTGTGTTTTTGTGCCCTTTTTCCTGTATTCACTACACTCTGGTGACTGGCTACCCCTGTGTTTCTAGAAGGTGCCAGTTTGACACCTGCATCTCAGTGCTTCTCCAAGTGCTACTCCCTCTGCCCAGAAACCTTTTCCCACACATTTTCAATGGCTGACTCCTTCCTGTCATTCAATTCTCAAACGTCACCTCCTCAAACAGGACTTCTCTAAGCTCCATACCCAAGTCACACCCTCTCATATTACTCTGTTTTATTTATGAGCTGAAATTGTCTGTGTACTTGTTTACTGTCTGTCTCCCATGGGAAAGTAAGCTGCAAAGCAGCTGTACCCCAGCTTTATCTGGAGACATACCAGGCAAACAGTAGGTGATCAATAAATATTTGTTTTCAAATGATAAAAAATATTTTACCAAATGCCAAATACATTCTTTGGTAGTAACACTACTAAAATCTGATGGATGACAAACACAGCACATGCCTGGTTTAGTCATGAATTAAAGATCTTTACATTGGAGTCAGGAATTCATTTACATATATTAATCAATCAAATTTTAAATACATTCTGATGTACAGTATTTTAGTTTGCTTTTGAACTTTATTTTCTATTTAGTTTGTAAACTGCACAAATATTTATTGACTCTCCACTATGTGTCAGTCCTGTTTCTGAAGCGTGAACAAAATAGACATCGAACCCTGCTCTCTTGGATCTTATAAAACAATGGAGAAGCCAGATATTGAGCAAATAATTGTTCAATGAAATAAATCTTAATTGCCAAAGGTGCAATAAAGGAAAAGTTCAGGAAAAAAGGGGTACACAACCTAATTTAGTCTGAAGGGTTGGATAAGGCATTGTAGAATATAAAGCCTTGCTGACGTTTAAGTGGAGAGGGAGATTAGCAGCAGTTCACTTGGTAGACAGGGTTGCAAAAACCCTAAAGTGGAAGGGAGAGAGTGTCTGGATTAGAGATATAAAACTAGGAGTCAGTGACATAAAGATGATTTTTAGATGTATGAAAATAAATGAGATCACCTAGACAGACTGCATATTGCAAAGTGAAGAGATTCCAAGAACAAGCTTCAGGCATCTTCATCATTCAGAAGTCTACTAGAAGAAGAGACAAAATATTGTGAAGTAGTGGTAAGAGAAACATGGGGGAAAGCATCATGGAAAAGAAGAGAAAATAGTTAGGAGGAAGACAGCACTATGAGGAATGAAATGACAAGGACAAGAGCTGTGTAATACTTCTGTTTGTATGACTTAAGGCAGAGTACTTTGGAGAAAGTAGGTACTCAATAATTTATCTCTTGAGTTCTTTTGATCTTTAACAGTTTGTGCCCTAAGGCACTTATATTCTATTAGGGAAAAGTAAATACAAATAATTATATTGCAAGGCCTAGTTTGTAAGTACAAAGAGAGGTATAAACAAAGTGGTATTGGAATGCAAAGGAGGAAAGTATTACCTATGGCTTGGGATCAGGACCAGGGTCATGGAGGAGGAGATAATTGACCTGGAATCTGAAGGTGCTATAATATGCATAGAGAACAAGGACCTACCTCATTTAAAGTATATCACATTACATGTTTAGCACTAGAATATTATCATGTCAAAAGAGTTATCAGTGATCAATAGCTCATTCCACAGGTACTTCTATTTCTGACAGTATTATCAAGTGATTTTTACAGAAAAGGCAATAATGCTTTTATTTAAATACAAAACAAAACCAACCAACCAGTTAATCCAAAAATCAATAGCAACTCAAATAGCTGGGCTGAAACTTGTCTTTACCTTTGAAAAGCCAACTGATAAAAAACAATGGCAATACCGAGCCCACAAAGAAGAACTGAATAAAAAGACAGTGCATTTTCACGGACATAAAATCACATTCTATCTTAAACCAGTTGGATTGGGAAGACAGACCAATTTACAATTTTTCCCAAATTACCACAAAAATATTCTAAAATTCACTTATGACAAACACGGGCCCTCCTCTGTTTAACTGATATACGTGAGATTTTATTGTATGTTGATGGGTGACAATGGTTTAGGAAGCTAATGTGGATGTGCTAAAAGGATATGCTTTTTTTCATCCACATTATTTAGTTTTACCTAAATTTGGCTGTAACTTATAGGTTTCATTAGATTATCTGAATGATTTTCAGCTCCCAAAATAAATTATGCATTTTGTTAACTATGAAAAAGTTCATTCATCTTACACTAAAAAATGAAAACAGATATAATCCAACTAGATATTATTTCTACTTATTGAGATCGTCTTTAATTTCTTTCAGTAATGACTTGTAGATTTCTATATACAAGTCCTTTATATTCTTGATTAAATTTATTTCTAGATATTTTATTCTTTTAGATGCTAGTGTAAATGGAAGTGTTTTCTTTTTTTAAAAAACAATTTATTGAAGTATATCATTCATACATGAACATACATAAACTATAAGTGTTCAGTAAATATCATGATCCTACAAAACAAACACGCACAACATCATACAAGGCTCCCACACATCACCCCCCCACAAACACCCTGCACTGTTGTGAAACATTTGTTAACAAATCATGAAAGAGCATCGTCAAAGTATTACTACTAACTATAGTCTGCATCTTCCTCACCTACACAATTTTTTAAAGGATTTATTTATTTATTTACTTTTATCCATTTTTACCCTCCTCCCCCCCCCGTTTTTGCTGTTTCCGTGTCCATTCACTGGGCAACTCTCTGTGTCCATTTCCTGCCCTCTCTTCTCATCCTTCTCATCCTCCTGTCTTCACTGGGACTTGATCCTCGGAATCTCCAATGTGGGAGAGAGGCGTCCTTCCGCCTGTGCCACCTTAGTTCCTGGTTTTTTGGTGCATCTCGTCTTGGCTCTCCCTTGTGTCAGTCTCCTGTTACATCATCATCTTGCTATGCGGCTCATGGGGCCTGGTGGCACACCCACGGACAGGGTCTGACGCCTCACACGCTTGCAGGGCCTGGCAGCGCACCCGCGCACGGGCCCTGGTGGCCCACGTGCCTTCTGTATTTTTCTTTTTTGTTGTTTTTTACCAGGAGGTCCCAGGGATTGAACCCAGGTCCCTCCATATGGGAGACAGATGCCCAACTACCCAAGCCACATCTGTCCCCCTGCTATATCTCTTAAGGTTGACCAAAGACACCCAAAGTTACAGTCTTTTCCCATACAGGATGGTCATGCAATCAGTCAGGCTTAGTTTATCACCAGCATTCTAAAAACCAGACTTAGGGAGAAAAACTAGGTCTGGGGATACATGCATGGGTTCTACAGGCTAAAGCGAATGTTTAGCCTTCCCTGATTATCACAAAATCAGGTCAGCGAGAATACTCGCATTGGAACTGTTTTCTTGATTCCCTTTTCAGATTGTTCACTGCTTGTATAAAGAAGTACCACTGATTTTTGTGTGTTGATTTTGTAGCTCACCACTTTGTTAAGTTAATTAGCTTTACTAGCTCTTTTATAGGTTCTTTGGGATTTTCAACATATAGGATCGTGTCATCTGCAAATAGGGAAAGCTGGGTGACTTTATTTCTTTTCTTGCCTAATTTATCAGGTTAGAAATTCCAGTGCAATGTTGAATAGTTGAAAGTGGACAACCTTATCTTCTTCCTAATCCTAGAGAGAACACTTTCAGTCTTACCATCATTGTGAGATTTCACATAGGTCCTTTATAATATTGAGGAAGTCCTATTACTACTTTTCTGGGTGTCTTTATCAAGAAAGAATGCTGGATTTTGTTAAATACCTTTTTGCATCAATTGAGACGATTATATGGTTTTTTTGGTCATTCTATTAACGTGGCATATTACGCTGATTTTCTTACATTGAACCATCCTTGCACTCCTGGGATAACTCCCACCTGATGGTGGTGTATTATTCTTTTAATGTGCTGTTGGATGCAGTTTTCTGGTATTTTTTTTTTTTTTGAAGGTTTTTGCATCTATATTCATAAGGGATATTGGTCTGCAGTTTTATTTTTATTATGATCTCTCCTTCTGCCTTTGCTATTAGGCTGATGCTGGCCACATGGAATGAATTAGGAAGTCTTCCCAACCTTTCAATTTAAAAAAAATTTTTTTGAAAAGGATTGGTATTAATTCTTCTATGAATTCACCAGTGAAGCCATGTGGTACTGAACTTTTCTTTGACGGGAGGTTTAGATTACTGATTCATCTCTTCACTTGTTATTAGTCTGTTGAGATCATCTATTTCTTCTTGAGTCAGTTTTGGTAATTTGTATTTTTGCACAAATACAGCCATGTAAGTGGGTCAGCCTTTTTTATCCATCCTGCCAATCTCTGTCTTTTGATTGGAGAATTTAACTCACTTAAATATAAAGTAACTACTGATAATGTAGAAGTTTCTTCTACCATTTTGCTATTTGGTTATTTTATGTCTTTTAGATTTTTTTTTTTTTTTTTTTTTTTTTTGGTCCCTGAATTCTTCCATTACTGCTTATTTTTGTATTTGGTTGATATTTTGTAATGAACTCTATAGAATCCTTTCTCATTTCCTTCTGTGAATATTTTTCCAATATTTTCTTAGTGGTTACCACTGGCTGATATTTAACATCTTGAATCTACAACAATCTCATCTGGTTTGATACCAACTTAACTTCAATAGTATACACACAAACTATGTTCCTATACCTCTCCAACTCCAGATCTTTATTTAGTTAATGTCACAAATTACATAATTATAACTTATGAGCTCAAATCCATTGATTTAACATTATTTTTATGAATTTGCATTTTATATACTGTAACAAGTAGAAAGTGGAATTACAAATGAAAAATACAATAGTAATGGTACTTATATATAAATATCCATGTTATTACCTTTACTAGATATCTTTATTTCTGTTATTTAGCATCCTTTTCATTCAACTTGAGAAGAATTCCCTTTAGCATTTCATGTAGGACCACTCTAGTGGTGACAAATTCCCTCAGATTATTTGGGAATGTCTTAATCTCTCCCTCATTTTTGAAAGACAGTTTTGCCAGTTATAGGCAATTTTTTCCCTTCAGCACTTAAAAGTGTCATCCTACTGCTCTCGACTCCGTGGTTTACAATGAGGAATCATAATCTTATTGGAGTTCCTTTGTACATAATGCATTGCTTCTCTATTGCAGCTTTCAGGATTCTCTATCTTTAGCATTGGGCAGTTTGATTATAATATGCCTTGGTATCGATTTCTCTGGGCTAACCCTGTTTGGTGTTGTTGAGCTATGTGGATGTGTATATTCATGTCTTCCATTAAATTTGGGGAAATATTCACCCATTATTTCTTTGAATATTCTCTCTGCCCTGTTATCTCTTTCTTCTTTTTCTGGGACTCCCACAATGTGTAATTGGTATGTTTCATGGTGTCCTACAGGTTCCTCAGGCTCTGCTCACTTTTCTTCATTCTTTTTTCTTTCTGCTCTTCGAAATAAATAATTTCAATCATCCTTTCTTCAAGTCACTGACTCTTCTGCCAGTCCCAATCTACTGTTGAAGTCCTGAAGGGAATTTTTAATTTCTGTTACTGTAGTTTGCAGCTCTGTTTGGCTCCTTTTTATGATGTTTGTCTCATTATTGAAATTCTCTTTATGTTCATCTATTGCTTTCCTGATTTCCTTTATTTTCCTTTTCCTTGTGTGTGAGAGAAACAGAGAGAGAGAGAGAGAGAGAGAGAGAGAGAGAGAGAGATCCTTTAGTTCCTTGTCCATGGTTTCCTTTAGCTCTGAGTTTATTTAGGACCTCTGTAAAAAAATCTTTTCTGGTATGTCCAAGTCTGGTCTTCCTCACTGTTGGTTTCAAATGCCTTATCCTGCTTTGGTACATGAGCCATTGCTTCCTGTTTCTTTTTATGTTTTGTAAACTTTGGTTGTAACCTGGACATTTTGATATTTTAATTTGTTATCTCTGAAATTTAGACACTGAGGTATCTGTTCCTGGTATACAGTTAGTATTATGAGTGATTTCATTGAATACCAGGAGCTAACAAGTAAAAAAAAGAAAACACTCTGCTCAGTCTTTGCAGATTGGCCTATGAGAGTGTTTGCCTTCAGAATTTAGACTTCCTAACAATAAGTTTAAAGAAGAGCCTGAGGCAAAAAGTGTCAAGTCATCCCTGGTCTTTTCTGAGCATGCATCTTGTCCTGGGCTTACACATGGGGCCCTAGCAATTCTCCCATTTACATGGATCTGAATGTTCCCTTTGCCCTGGGAAACTATGCTACAGGTGCTACAGTGTATTCTTACAGCCACTATCCTTTGTCCCATGTAGCTACAATTTGACTTTTCTCTTCACCTCTTCACAGAGGGCAAATCTGGGACAATGAGCCTGTGATGAGTTTCCTGATTTAGTCCCTCAGTTGCCACCAGAGATATTGCACAGACATACCTCTATCCTAGTATGTACACAAAGATTACTCCACTCCCTTCAGAACTGGGACCAGGGACCCCACTCTGGAAGAGTGAGACAGTTCCATGCCAAGCTGGTGAGGGGTGGGAGAAGGGAAAGTAAGGGCTTAAGGGATGGAAGAAGGGAAAGTAAAGGCTCCAAGAGATCCAACTATTTTTAAGTTGCATTTTTCTTCATTCAGTGCCTGCCCTGTTACCACAACCCTTTAATTATTCTCTGGAGCTTTGCAAATGATGGTTTGCTAGTTCTTATGTGTTGCTTAAAGCTTCTGTGGGGAAAGCCCCTGGAAGGTCTCACCCTACCATCTTGATGCAGTGGATACAGTATTAATCCTCTTGTTATAGGTGAAGAATTTGCAACCTAAAGAGAATGAATAAATAACCTGCTAAAGTTTTACACTGCTACTAAGCAGCACAGGCACATCTAGAACCCAGAATATATAAAAAACTACAACAATAAAAGTTTTAGATAAAAGACAAACTAGAATTGCAGCAAAAGAATCAAAATACAATCTATGGCCCTTATTGTACCTTAGAACTAAACGTCTCCATTATTGCCATATCCCACCCAAAATGAAAATATGAATAGCCACAGGAACAGCCTGAGTTTTCTCTTATGTATTGAACTTTCTGCAGCCATAGCAAACCATCTAATTTTATAGACCTGTTTCTATGGAATCAAATCTCACAACACAGAATACCAAATTGGAGGCAAGAGATCTATGACTTTTGCACATTTCCTCTTTTCTACACTGACTACACCAAGGCAACTGAGATTTTAAATGATTTCAAAGTTATTTCTGAAAAACAGGAAACTATTATGATGAAATGTGGTGTGAGTGGAGATCATAGAGCTTCTTACATTCTCTTACAATCCTAGTGTAATAAGTCTTAATTTAAAAGAGGGAGAAGGAAGAAAATGACAATTAAGAAAAAAATAAATTCTAGAAATCTTGTGGACTTTAGAAGGATCACAAGACAGGCAGGTTTCATATGTTTGCCCTAAAAGTGCACCTCTCAACATTAAAGCTATAATGAGCAAAATGATATTTTACTAATGACTACCTTCCCTCTTCACCATTCTCTCCATTGTCTTGCAGGAAGCTCCTTAAGCAAGCCAATAAAGGGCAACCGTCAACTTGCTCCTTCCTGAAATCTTTCTTTTGACTACCGTTTCCACCTTACTAAAAATCCTCACCACCCTGCCTCATCTCTAAAGTCAACTTTAAAGAAAATGAGAAATAACTCCAGATAGCCAAAGGACAAAGGATTAAAAAAATATATTTTTAACTTCCCTAAAGAATAGAATCCCAGATGCTCACAGAACCATTTATTTTTTTTTTTTAATTTTTAAAAAATTTTTACCGGGAGGTCCCGGGGAGACGGACACCCAACCATTTGAGCCACATTCATCCCCCAACAGAACCATTTTTGATGACTAATAAGTGGATTTTCTCATCAGAAACAAGATTGTTGCATTCAATATTTAAACACACACACAACTTTTCTAACAACAATGAAAGGGAAACAACAAAACAAAAGTAACTATGAAAAACCATGTGAAGATTTATGAAATATACTACCTTAAAATGCAAACAGATAAAAGTCTGGAAAGCCAAAGGGAGCTCTTTACAAGTAATCAAAATAAACTGACAAGTTACCATATGGCCCAGCAGGTCCACTCCTAAGTATATACCCAAGAGAAATGAAAACCTGTGTCCACACAAGAACATGTACACAAATGTTCATAGCAACATTACAAACAATGGCCAAAGAGTGGAAAGAACTCAAAGTCCATCAATTAACAAATGGACAAATAAATGTGGTACATGCATACAACGGAATATTATTTGGCAATTGAAAGATATGAAGTCCTGATACATGCTACAGTACAGATGAACCATAAAAACATTATGCTAAATGAAAGAAGACAGTCATAAATGACTACATATTTTATGATTCCATTTATATGAAATGTCCAGAACAGGCAAATTTATACAAACGGAAAAGAGATTAGTAATTGCCTAGGGCTAGGGCAACGGGAAAAAATGGTGAGTGACTGCTAATGGATATGGGATTTCATTATGGAGCACTGAAAATGTTCTAAGGTTAAACTGTGTGGATGGTCAAACAGTTCTGTGAATATACTAAATACCACAGAATTGTATACTTTGAATGGGTGAATTGTATGGTATGTATGTGAATTACATCTCAATAAAGCTGCTAAATTAAAAAAAAAAAAAGAAACTGGCAAAAGGAATTAGAAAAGAAGGAAAAAACAAATCGCCTCCTCACAAAGACAAAACTGAAGATCATGTATCATTCTATACTAATTAAACTAGTAAAGAAATAATACAAATTACAAAACCATGATCAAAATGGCTTTCCAATACAGGTTAACATCCAAAGTCTTTACAGCGGCCTACAAGGCTTTAAATGCTCTGTCTACATTCCATTCCCAGGTTAACTCTCACTTCCTCTCCTGTTACTTTTCCTGTACTGTGGCCACATTTGACCTCCTGGTGCTCCTTGTGGAGCCCTTTCCACTGCCACTTCCCCACCTCTGTCCAGTCTTTGCCAGATGTCCTCTTCTAAATAAGACTTACCCTGATTACCTTATTCAAAACTGTAGCCAACTCTCCTTCATCCCCTGGGCCCTGTCCTTTAGCACTTATTCCTAGTTGGATGGAATTTTTTTTAAACATGAGTATAAGTTGAATTCATCAAAATGATTTTTCTGTATCTATTGGAATGATTAATGAATCCCCTTATGCAGTATAGTGAATAATTAATTTTCAAATGTTCAACTGTACATTCTCAGAATAAACCCTACTTGGTCATGATATATGATTTTTAAATACACTGCTGCATTTAGTTTTCGATACTTTGCTTAGAATTTTTATATCTAAGCTTGCAAATATGACTGGCCTATACTTTTTTGCTCATATTATCCTGTCAGAATTTGGTATTAATATTATGCTAGCTTAATCTTGAAGGTTTCTCTAGAATTTTATCAACAATAAGAAGACTATACAGATTTTCTCTTCCTTCTAGAATCATTTTTGGTCAATGATGTTTTAATAGGAACTTATTTATTTGTCTCAAAATTCAAATGTAATAGCATAAATTTGCTCATAATAGCCTTTTATTTCTTAATCACCTGTAGTTTTATTTCCTTTTCATCTCTGTATTTTATTTATTCATGTTCTGTCCCATTTTCAAGTCAATTCAAACATATTATTAATATTCTTAATTTTATTATTCTTTCTAAAAACCAAATTTTGTCTTTATTAATCTTCTCTTTTATGGCCATGATTTCTATTGCAATAATTTTTGTTCTTAACTTCATGTCCCTTGTTCTACTCTCTTTGGATTTATTCTGTTTTCCTTCCTAAGTTTAATGCTTTGCTCATTAATTTTTTAAGACCGTCTCACTTTCTAGTATATGCATTTAAGGTTTTAAGTTTCTATCTCTTTCCACACTATTAAAACATGATTATCGAAACTACAGACTTTATTTAAGATTTCCCCAGTTTTTCCACTATTATCATTTTTCTGTTCCAGCATACAATCCAAGACACCACATTATATTTGGTTGTCCTGTCTCTTTAGTGTCCTCGAATCTCTGACAGTTCCTCAGTCTTATTTTTAATGTCCTATTCACTTTTGAAGTGTACTGGTCAGATGTTTTATAAAATGTACCTCAATTGGGTTTGTCTGGTGTTTTCTAATGATTAGACTGAGGTTATGGATTGGGGGGAAGAAGGCCACAGAGGTGTTGGGTCCTTCTCATCACGTATCTGGGTACATGCTATCCACATGACACTGCTGATGCTAACTTAATCCTCAGTATGGCAGAGTTGGCCAGGTTTCTGCACTGTAAAATCACTGTCTTTCGCTTTTCATACTCAACAGCTGATCACTGGGTCCAGTTCACATGAAAGTAGGAGAGAGGAGTATGGCAGTTTGGTATTGTTTAGGAATTCCAAAAATAGATATTGGATTGTGTTTGTGAACTGGTCTGTTTCTCTGGGCACATCAGATTGTATTAGATTCATAAGTTTCACTTTTACTTGATTAAATCAAGATTAAGGCTTTTATTTGATCATGTCATTAGGGCAACTTGGTTTGAGTCCCTGCCCCTCCCCCCTTGTTGGCTATATAAATGGATGCTCAATCAAAGACAGGGAAGTAAATACACAGAGAAGGAGAACATAGAGAGTTTAGTTTTAGACGCTGGAGCCCTGGGGAGGGAGCCGAGCCGTTCGGCTGAGAGTTTGCAGGTGAAGAGACCAGAGCTCTGAACAGCTGAGAAAGCCCAGAAAGAAACAAGCCCTGGGGAGAGAAAGCCTTATCCCAGCCTATAGCTGAGATTGGAAGAAGCTGGGACTACGGAGCCTTAGGAGGAAGAAAAAGGCTGAACCCTCACAGAGACTGGCAATCACCTTGTTCCAACACGTGGCAATAGACTTTGGTGAGGGAAGTAACCTACTCTTTATGGCCTTGTGACTGTAAGCTTCTACCCCAAATAAATACACTTTATAAAAGCCAACAGATTTCTGGTGCTTTGCATCAGCACCCTTTTGGGTGACTAATACAGGAGGATCAAAGAATTCATGGACATATGTTAAAACCACCAAAGAAAGTAAGGAATATTTTCGGAGATACTTTGGGACCATGCAAATATCCTGTTTCTCCTTAAAGGTTTACTCAATAATATTAGCAAAAAACATTCATAATCTTTTATCCACTTCTTACAAGTATGTAATTCTGAATTTCAAAATTATGTAACTTTCTAAGGTTTTTAAACTTGGACATGTAACATTTATATATAAAAGAAAACAATCATAATATACCACTCGATGAATATCTCCAAAGTAAAAGCATCATATAATAACCACCAGTTCAAGAAAATCATACCTAATCAGAATCCCAGAAGCCATCCTTGTGCTGCTCCAAATTACTAACCCTTCCCGTCTCCCAAAGGAAGCCACTATCTTGACTTCTAACCCTATAAAGGTTTGTCCTTTATGAACTTTATATAAATGGAACCATACATTGTGTATTCTTTTGTGCCTAGCTTCATTCACTCAACACTATTAATTCATGCAACTGGGTTCATTTATTTTCAGTGCTGTACAATGCTCCACTACATTTATCCCTTCTACTACTGATAGACAATTCTGATTTTAGGCAAGCACAAGATGAACATTCTGTTGATAAGCATGAAGCTGCAAGGTAACAGGCACGCATATGTTCAGCTTTAGTAGATAAACGAGTTTTCCAAGTGATTTGCCACTTTACACTCCCCATCAGCAGTACTGAGCTTCATTTGTGCCATATCTTTGCCAACCCTGTGTACTGTTGGTCTTTTTTATTTTAGGTCTTCCAGAAGGTGTAAATCAGGTTTTGTTTGTTTGTTTGTTTGTTTGTTTTTTACTTTTTAAACTGATTTCTAACAAATTCATTATGGTCAGAGAATGTGGTCTGAACAATCCTTTGAAATGTATTGAAACTAGTTTAATATCCTACTATGTTGTCAGTTTTCATGAATGTTCCAAGTATGCTTGAAAATTATATTCCCCACTTTTTTGTGGAATTCTAACATATGTTAAGCAGATTAAGCTGGAGAACCATGTTATTCACCTATTCTATATTGTATATTATGGTTGTCACTTTCTCACTTTGATTGTGGATTTGTCATTTTCTCCTTGCATTTTCTGCCAATTTTTGCTCTATGTATTTTGGGGCCCATGTTGTAATAGTTACAATACAATTTTAGGACCCTCTTTTTTGTCTGGTGATGCATTTTGCCTTAAACTCTATCTGTTCTGACATTAACAAACCAATACCAGCTTTCTTCTTGTTAGAATTTGATGCATATCTTTTTTTAATCCTTTTAACTGTTCCGTATTTTTATGTTTTAGGGAAGCATCATACAGGTGGAATTTCCTCTACAAATCGTCTGCTAATCTTTGTCTTTTTAACTAGAACATTTAATCCAATTATATATATTCTAATTATTGATACTTCTGGATTTAATTTTACTATCTTATTTGTTGCCCTTCATTTTGTATGCCTTCTCTATTCTTTTCTCTCTTTTCCTGCTTATGGATTGTTTTGTTTTTTTTATCTCATTCTTTACTCTACTATTTGGTGGTCATATCCACTATTTCTATTCCTTTGGTGAATATACAAGAAAATTTAAGAAGCTTAAAGACTTCCAAAGTAAAATGAATATTTTTCCCATGCTCTCCAAGAAAAAGGAAAAATACAAATACTTTAAAATCTGTCCTCCCTAATCCTGACTTACATGCTAGCGACTGTTGCCATTTTATTTCAAAACTACTCATTAACACTTTCTTTGCTTATCATTCTCTCTTCATCTGAAACCTTCTACTTTAATCATTTCCATCTGCCTGATGTTCTTCCTTTAATATTTCCAGTGGTGAAGAAGTATTAATGGCATATGTTACATTCCAATTTTGTCTGAAATGTCTTAGACAACTGAAAGTACTATCATTTTCCCTTTATAACTGGAATGGAAAAATCATCCCTACTCTCCCATTGTTGAACATTTGCAAATAATCTGTCCTTCGTTTCTAGCAGTTTGAATTTTAATCATTATATATATCATTGCCAGAAGTTCTACATGGTACTTTCCTTATCTTCTTGGTCATTTTCATAGTATCTTCCTTACTCCTATTTTCAATCCTTTTTAAAAAAAATTTCTTTAAACGTATTAACCATATTTTGTATTCCATATCCATTACCTCCAAAATCTGAAGCATTTGAAGATCAGATTCTTTTGTTTGTTCTGCTGTTTCTCGTTCATGACATGTTGGTTTTTGTGTGGATTTTGTGATTTTTGAGGGTGAGTTCATACTCTTAGAACTTTACCTGTGGAAGGCACAGGCTGGCAGTATGCTCCTCCAGAGAGGCTCTGCATCTGCAGGCAAATGGAAACACTACCATCGTCCACTACTAAACCTGCTACTAAACTATATCTTTAGCTTCAGCTTTTTGAGACCACCCTAGTAGTACGAAACCAGGTTACAAACCTGTGTGAGGCGCATCTGTCGTTGATAAATTCAAAGATAAGAACATTTTCTTTTCCTTTCCATATCTAGCAACGTTTCTCCAGTTACTTCTATAAGTAGCAGTGCTACCAGTGGCAGTTATGTCGGGGTGTAGGGTTTAATTCTAGCATTCTCTTACACTGAGGGTTAGTTCTTTTGGGTCCCAACTTTATGCAGTTGAGCATTGTCTTCATGGGACCATGAAAGGCAGAAGGCTATGTTCACCTAGCGCGTCAAATCCTCTCAGGGCAAAGCCAACTTTAGTATTCTGCTTACTGTTCTGGGTTCTGGACCTGGTTTACAGCCTCTATGAATTTCTATCTTGGCAGCTCATCCATGCTTTATTTATTTATCTTATTTACATCATATTCACCATAATTAGTTCTCTTCAAAAAAGAGACATACAGTCCATCACTCTGTTACACAGAAAACGTCCTACTGTCGGTTTTCTGTGTTTTCTTTATTCTTCAGATGTCTTCACAAAGGTTGATTTGTTTTTAAAATTTTCTTTCTTTTTTTTTCTTAATTAATTTATTTATTCCTGCTCCTCATTGTTTGCTCTCGCTGTCTGCTCTCTGTGTCTGCTTTTCTTCTCTTTAGGATGCACTTGGAACCAAACCTGAGACCTCGCATGTGGGAGAAAGGCGCTCAATCACTTGAGCCACCTCAGCTCCCTGCTTTGTTGTATCTCTCATTGTCTTTACTCTGTATCTCCTTGTTGCATCATCTTGTTACATCAGCTCACCGCACCTGCCCGCCGTACCAGCTCATCTTCTCCAGGAGGCACCAGGAACCACACCTGGGACCTCCCATGTGGTAGGCGGGAGTTCAACTGCTTGAGCCACATCCACTTCCCAGGTTGATTTGTTTTAATTTAGGTTTTTAAAAATAATAAGCTATTCTATCTCTGTTTTTTATTTAATTATTGCCCTTGTCTTTATTTCCTTCCATTTTCTATCAGTTTAGTCTGTTTTTTCCATATCCTTTTTAAATGTGATTAAGTTTTAGATTTAATATTTATTTTCTTTAAGACTATATAAATTTCTAGTCTTAAAGAACTGCTTTAGTTGTATAGCCCACAAATTTTACATGTATTTTTATCACTATATAAGCCTATTTCCACTGACCTTGTTAACCCATGAATTATACTGAAAATGTGTTTAAAGGTCCCAACTGTATGAGTTCTCTTTCTCTCTCTCTCTCTCTCTCTCTCTCTCTCTCTCTATATATATATATATATATATTTTTTTTAATTTATTCCCCCTCCTCCCCCTTGCTGCTTGTGTTCGCTGTGTCCATTTGCTATGCATTTTTCTGTGTCTGCTTGTCTCTCTTTGTTGCATCACCGCGCCATGCGGGCCATCAACTTACCGCGCCGCACGGGCCGGCTTGCCTTCACCAGGAGGCCCTGGGAATCAAACCCAGGGCGTCCCATATGGTAAACAGGAGCTCAACCAGTTGAGCCATATCTACTTCCCGAGTTATTTTTGAGCTATCTTTTTATTATTAATTTCAACCTTAATTGGCATCATCATCAATGTGCACAGTATATCAATTCATTGTATTAATTTTTTAAGGGCAGTTTTATGGCTAGCATGTGGTAAATTTTCACAAGTACATGCTAGAAATAAATTTGCATTAACTAATTTGTAGGCTTTACCTACATCAATTAGGCCAAATTAAGTTGTTAAAAATTTTCCTATCTAAATACAACTTAAACTCCATAAGAACAGCTATTTTTTTAAATTTATACTACATCCCAATTCCTCGAACAGTGCCTGACACGTAGTAAGCATTCCATTTGCTTTCTGCTATATTAAATGTGTAAAACAGAACCTGGTATGTATGAAGCATTTAAAAAAAAAAAAATTGTTTAATGCATAAATGATCAAATACTTCCAAATAATGACAACCCTCTCAATTACTGCATTTATTAAGGTATCTCATCATGATGTTGGCTTTGTCTATTTCTCCCCTATCAATCTCTGCTTTAAATGTTTTAGCTAACTTAATTAAATAAGTTCACAATTGGACTTTTTACATTTAAATCATTGATCAATGTGCAATTATGTTAATATAATAAGGCATAGACCCACCTTAATTTCTTTCAAAATGGGCAGACCGGTACATATAAGCATTTATTGAATAATTCATCTTTCCGTAATGATATAGCATGCAACTTTTATCATAATTTAAATTCAAAAAAGTGTTTCTGCCTATTTCTGGATGTTCAGTTCCACTGATCCTCCTTATTTATGTCAATATCACATTGTTTTAATTACTGAAGATTTATGTATTTTAAATATATTAGGAAAAAAAACTTATACACAATTACTAACCCAATTGCAATGATCATTTGTTTGTACATATGAGATTGAGGTCTCTAAACACCACTGCTTACTAAAAAGAACCACATTTTCTTGGAGAAATGCCTGATTCCAGGTTTGAGGCAAAAAAAATAAAAAGTCAAGAACATCTTTCCAGACCATCAAGAAAGAAAAGTATCAGAATATTGAGATTTAATCAAAAGGCCTCTGAATCCAATATGAAAAGGCTCCCATATGCCCAAGGTGGGACAATTTCAGGATCAATAATTGCAATTACCTAAAACACATCAAAAAAGTTTAAATCTGTGAGAATTCACTGATACTTTAAAAAAATATACCCAACTTCATTGATCATCTCTGGTAAATGCTAGGACATAAACTTGTTTACAAAAAGGGAAAATGTCAACTATTTTATCCATCTTTCCATTATGAGCTGAGAGTAAGCCAGTTAGGAGGCAGGAAGGGATTATTTTTTAATGGAGTAGTCCAGGGAGGTTAATGTTAATTGACAGATAGCTAGAGGATAATATAGGGACTGTATAACAGTGATTTTGGTGGTAGATGAGGATTGTGGTTTTAAATAATAGAAATACAAGAATGTTCCTCTATTACAAGGTGTTAACACCTTCGTAAGAATATGCTGATACATGGGGAAAATACAACTAATTTAACTTATAAACTGTAGTTAACAGTAATATTGTAATATTTTTGTAGCAAAGGCAAAGAAGGTACTATAATAATGCTAAAGGACAAAAAAAAAGAATATGGGGTTTAGTTTTATGAGATATGGATATGATCATGATTTTTTTTTTCCTTCATTTTCTTCATTTACAAGGGGTAAGCTGCACGTTGACTAGGCGATTAACAGAGGTCTCCACTTCGGCGGAAAAATTCTGACAGATCTGGAGGTCATGGTTAGTCGACAATGTGATTGTCTACTTGAAATTGTCATTTAACTAATCTGTGCTCATTTATTTATACTTCTGAACCCTGGAGAAACAACTGAGTTTGTTTTCAGGATTAAATAAGATAAAAGTGCCTGGACAGGATCACTATGTGATTCTATCAAATACCACTGACTGCATACTTTGGTTGGATTTATGCCTTATTAACATGTATCAATAAAATTGATTTGTTAAAAAAAAAAAAAAAAAAGGAATCATCATCTGCAACAGAGACTTACGGTGGGACTGCTGGGTCAAATGCATTTGCCTTCATTTTTGAAAGCTATATACACTAGGTATAGAAATCTAGGTTGATGACCCATTATCTTGTAGCTTACGTAATTTTTTATAGAAGTCTGTTGAAATTCTTATCTTTGTCCCACTGTATGTAATGTATACTTTTTTCCTATGGCTATTTTAAAGATTTTCTCTTATTACTGGTTTTCAGCAATTTGGCTATGATTTACCTTGGTGTGATTTTTTTTTCTTTATTGGGTTTGTTGAGCTTCCTAGATCTGTTAATATTTTTAATTTGTTCAAGTTTTTTTTGTAATTTCTTCCTCCTGCTCTTTTCCTGTGACTTCAAGTACATGTATATTAGACAATTTGATACAATTGTCCTGTGGGACACTGATGCTCTGTTAAATTTGTCATTTTTTTTTCTCTGCATAATTCATTTGTGATACTTTCTATGTCTATGTCTTTGAATTCACTGATCTTTATTTCTGAAGTGTATATTCTGCTGTTATACCCATACAACAATTTTTTTTTTTTTTAAGATTTATTTATTTTTATTTTATTTATCGCCCCCCTTGCTGCTTGTGCTGCTGTGTCCATTCGCTGCGTGTCTTCTCTGTGTCTGCTTATCTCCCCCTTGCTGTGAGGTCTTGCCGCATCAGCCCACAGCGC
>JAQZBX010033738.1:0-25264 GCA_029593785.1 Cabassous unicinctus
CAGAGATGCTTTCTTACCAAAGTAAGCTACTGGTGATCCTGGCATCCTGCCACATGGTGAAGCAACATGGCAGCCAACCTCTGCCGAGGTCTCTGCCTTCCTCTCTGGGCTTACCGTCTCCTGGAGCCCAGCTGTGGGCAGCCAGGCATAGGGCTCTTCTCTTTCTGGGTTCTGTCTCTCAGTCTCAGCTGCTCCACTTTCTTACAGAGTTTAGCTGTGGGCTATCAGGCATATGACTCTTATAGTCTCCTCAGTCTTGAGCTGCTCCTTGGGCCCAGCCCCTCGGGGGCTTAGGGCCTAAGTTTTGGCTGCTAGCAATCCTCGAGTCTTCTCTCACATGGCAGGGTAAACAATGGCAGCTTCCTTTCTCAGCGTCTCTCTCTGTGTGTCTCCCTTTATATAGAGCTCCAGTAAGAGGGCAGAGATCCAATTTGAGTCACGCCTCACTGATGTAGTCCAATCAAAAGGGTCTTACCCCCGCAGGAATGGATTAGTTCAAGAACAATCTTTTTCTCTTTGAGATTCATAAAAGAACTTCAAACTATCACAGGAAGCTAGCAGATTTTTCTTAGAACTGGGTATATAACACAGATTGCTTTTTACTTTAGCATGGAGGCTTTTCCAGGGAGATGTTAGGATTTATGAAAATTAGACTAAGACCTCCCAAGTCACACTTAAGCACTGTGTCACCAACAACCCATTTCCAAGGAGTTGAAACTGACCCTTTTAAAGTCATGTGTAAAGTATAAGTGTATATATATATATATATATGCACATATTTATTTATTTATTTTTGTTTATAATGTTTAGTCTTTTATTCACAAAGTATTTATTGTATACATTTGCTCAGCTAGGCACTGCCAATAATCAATATAGAAGATACATATGTTTCTTACCTCAAGGAGTTTACAGAAATGGTTAAATAAATAAGGTGTTCGTCTACCAGAGAGAGAATCATTTTTAAAAAGCTACCTACTATCCTGCAGAAAAATAGTTACATGGACAGCTCTTCTTCAAATACAGGATTTAGATAGATTATAATGTTAAAAGCTTTGAAAAGAAATTTCTGACATTTAGGTTTAGTATTTAAGGTATGTGGCTTTCTATGCAGGTTCTTTTACTTGTGCCAACCGATATTAAGTCTTTGTAAGTTCAATCATTTAAACAGAATTAAGGAGTATGAAGAAAAATGATAGTTGCGTGTTTGTATGAACAAAAAAACTTTGCTTTCTTTTAATTCTTTACATTTTAAAGGACATAGGGGAAGACTCATTAGTTGGTTTCCTAAAGAAAATGTGAATTTATGAAGCAGGAACAGTCAGACAGTGTGTATATTTTTCTCTTGCTAAGTAAAGGTGGTCTTAGCCCTAGTGATGAAGGGAGGTAAGGATGCCATTGAGATGTTAGAGGTTGTTAATGTGTGTGGGTGTGTTTTAACTCTTTATGGTTATGGTGGGTGTTTGCATATTCATTGAATAAATGGATCCTTTATGTTCTTTCTTAGAATTTCTAGGTAAATGGAGTAATATCTTTCTTTAAGTTTCCTAATTGTAGGATGCCATTTGAAGAGATGCGGAAGAAACTGTGTAATTAAGCAGATAACATGAAGGAGTGAATACTTTCTGATATAATCATAAAAACTTCAAGTAATCATTTCATTTTCAAAAGGTGAAGAGAAATGCTTACTTAGAACTCTGCACATAGAATGTCAATTTGGCTTTTTCCATATTTAAATGGTTGGAAATAGAGATGGTAATGTGATCAGATTTCCAATATTAAAGATTCCTCTAAAATATCCTTAATTGGCATAGTTTTGCTCTGTACACATATTTTCATTTTCTCCCTGAAAGTTAGTCAATTATTTAATGATTCATCTTTCCCCCAATGTTTTGATATACTACATTTGTCATATACAGACTTTCATATGCAGGAATGTTTCTTTATTGTTGTTTGGTTGGTTGGTTGGTTATTTTTTTTTCTGTACCACTGATCTATTCACCTATATTGACTCTGGTTCTAAACTCTTTTAATTATCATAGCCTCATAATATCTGGAAAGGCTGATATCCCCTCATTATTCTTCTCTTTCAGAAATTTCCTGTATTTCTGAACAATGGATATATTTTCCATTAGCTGAGTCTTGAAATTATTTGACGTTCTAAAAAGCCATTAATTTGGTGTTTTGTTTTACAGATTAATTTTGGGAAACCAGATATTTTTATAAATTGAGTTTTATTATCCACTAGCAACATGTTTTTTCATTCATCTGTATCTTCCTTTATAGCTTTTATAGAATTTTATACTTGCCCATTCTTATATTTGTTTCTAAGTGTTTGCTGGTTTCTTTTGCTATTGTGATTAGAATATTATTTTCATTAAAATTTTTAACTTATGCAGTGATATTATTAAATATTCCATATTATTATTCCTATTTAGACCTACCTTTGAATTCCCTTTTAGTAGTAAACATTTTTCAGTTAGTATTGTTCATTTTTCTTGCCAACCATTATATTGCCTGCATGCAATCAGAGTTTTGACTCATTTTTGCAATATTTGAATGACTTCATTATTTTCCTATTACATTGGTTAGGATTGAGTTCAGTTTTGTGTAGTGTCACTGATAGTGGTATTCTTACCTAAGATCTGACATAAAAGAAAATACTTCTAGCCATAAAAAGTTTTTAAGTTTTAGAAATATTTTTTCAAGTTAAGAAAGTTTTTTTTTCAATTTTGAAAATTTTTCCTTTTGTAATATATGAATTTAAGGCTATGTAGTCTACGTTGTTTGACTACAATTTTTGTCAAAGCATCTTTCTTCATTCCATTTTATGCTTTTCACATTGAATTTTATTACATATAATAGTAATATTTCTATTTCTTTTTTTATCTCTCTTATATGGAAGATATGTTATATCCTTTAGCGTCAACCTTTCTGTACCTTCTAATTATACATGTAGGGCTTCCCTTTCTAAGAGTCTCTAGATTTTAATAGTGGAATTTAAACCATTCATGTTTATTATAATGACTGCCATGTTTGAGCTTATTCCTGGTATTGTTTTTTTTTTCCCTGTAATGTTTTCTCCCTCTGACTACATTAGATGTGGCCAGCCATGTAAAATATATTTTAAATTCAGAAAGAAAGTTTTTAACTATAACAACCTGGAAAATGGTATAACTGGATGCATTTCATTACCTGCTATATATTGCTGTATGCCATGAATTCCACAGCACTTTATAAAAAATTATTTTTGCCTGATATACAATGGTGACCAAGAATATTTACTAGGCAAGGGGGGAGGATATTCAGGCTGAGTTTGGAGGCAGCAAGGTTTAAATGAGGGAAGACATTATAATGCTGTAGCATGGCTTAGATAGGACACATTCAACCTCTTAGAATATCCCATCCACTTAAGTGTCTTTCAGAGTGAAACTATAAACAGAACCTTTCCTGAAAAGGACATATCAGTACAAATTAATCCACTTTACACAATGTGATAGTGATTTGATTTCACTCTGTCATTTTTTTTACTTCTTTGTCTCATATAATAATTTCTTTATCTGTATATTTGAATAGACGTTTTATCTTGAATGACCCTGTTTGACCAGTAGTGTATTGGCTAAATTTTGTTTTATTTTGAATAGCTTGGTACCATTTAACTTCTTTGTGTATGTGTTCCAAATTTAGTGCATTTCAATCAATTTTCTCTCTCATTGCCTTCTTCCCCAAAAGAATTCAGGGCTGTTAACAGGACTCTTTGGTTTAGGGATATAAGAGGTTTCACTCAAATTATGGCAGCTCTAGTTCTTTGCTCTTTCCCTTTCTCTGTAGTTTCCATTTTGTAAATTACATAGTATAAGATTGGCTTCCCACAAGTATATCTCATAACAGAAACTTAAAATATTTCTAGAGATGCCTGTTTTAAAAGCTATTTTAGCTGCCACTGTGCTTAAATCTGGCCACCTCTAGTTCCAAGGCATCTGGACATCACCACCCATGACTGCAAAAGGACATTAACTTAGCACAGTTTGATGTCTAGAAGAAAATGGGCAGCCTCATAAAGTTTGAAGAAGGCCTCTTTATATACTTTAAGCTTCAGTGTAATGCCTATATAAGACATGTTTTGGGGACAGGGACAATAATATCTTCACAGACTAGCTAGTGTTGCAACATCCTTTTGCAGCAACAAACAAATGTTTATTGAAAGCCAAGCAATATGCTGGGAGTTCTGGGAAAATATAAAAAATATGAAACAATCTGAGATCATGTAATTACCTAATGATTGAGTGTTATAGTGCTATAGTATTTCCAAGAAGAGTGGGCTCAGTGCTTGGTCAGAAATTTAGACTGAATATGAAGGTGACAGGAAATGACTGGGCAAATAGGAGAAAGGAGGACACTTAGTAGAGAAAACTGCATGTGGCAGGCATGGCAAAGAGCAATGCAGGCTGGTATGTCTCGACTCCATATTGTGTTTCTTGAGGAATTGCATAAGTAAATTTGGATAGGGAAGGCTGTATTTGTTTTTGGAATTTCTTAAGAACTAGGCAAAAAAAAGGTATGTATAGTGTCTTAATCATTGGAATTTTGGAACATTTGATTTGGTCAGCTAGAAGAAGGGAAACTTATAATACAGAGGAAATGCATATTCCTAAGTGTCCCCGGGTATTTCAATTTCTCACTTTTGAAACTATTGATGTCATTGGCCTGCATAGGTATCGTTATTAGCAGTAGCTATACCAGATCCATTTCAATGTTAATAGGCTATATACTATATACTATATATTTTCTAGTGTAAGCAATATAAAATAAAATGTTCCTTTTTATTGTGCATTTTCTGTCTTTAGCGGTAATATTTTTTCATATTTAGATAGGAGAAATTGTAGTGTTACCAGGTCATTACTTAAAATCTGGCCTTGTGTGATCTTAAAACATTACTGGGATAGGGTGAGTGTTAGGTAAATGGTAGATAATAGTTACAATCAGAGTTACTCAGTATTTTAATTATGGCAAAAATCCTAGGTCTAAATTTTATTTAGAGACATACATTATATTATTTGTGTCAGTTTTCTATAAATATGGTGACATGTAGGGACATTTGGATACTATTCAAAACTGTATTTTTCTACCATACCAGCTACTAAATATACCAATGATATCTTCAAGAGTGAAATGTTGGAACTGTTTTAAATAATTTAATCAAATATATTACTGTTTGTTAAATTGTAATCGTCATATATTTTTATTAGCCTTTTTGCTTGATTAAAGGAAAATATCAGCTAATTCTCCTTTAAAAGGCAGATATATTTGAGTACAAATTGTGTACAATAATGAAATGTATATGTGCAAGTAGCAATCTGATTTGTAACTTATTGCTGTTTATATGCAGTGTGAATTAAGAATAAAACAAGGTGAGGGTAGGGCGGGAAGAAGGAATAAGGAATATAATTAACAGACTCAGTACTTTTGGACTATAGCTGCTTTAATTAACAGCTCTGTGGTGGCAAAACAAGTGTGCTTTGGGAAAACTAAGAATAACTAAGACTGGGTACCCTCTTTCGGGGAAAATGTTTATGTTCTTAATATTTATTTGATTTTTTGACACAGAACAGACAAGTTATATAAAAAATTTATGTCAGTACAAGATATTTATATGCTCAATTTCATCAATTTAATGTATTGGTAATGAATTTATTTATTAATTAAAAGGTAAGCCAAGCATACTCCTTCTGCTGCTATTCACATTTTTCTTTGTATTCTTCCAGAATTGTATGTATGCTTAGTATATACAAAAAAAGTGATTATATTGCATAAGCCATTTAATAAATTTCTTCTTTTCACTTAACTAGGCATCATGAATGTCAAGTTGAATGTAGAATTGTTGACTTCCATAAATGGGGCATGACTGTCGGCTGATTTTCAATTCAATATCATCCTTCCATCTAAAACAGTTTTGATAAGCATCTCCTGGCTCCAGGCATGAGGCTAGGAGCTAGGCCTAGATAAGAGACTTCCACAGACTAAGTGAGAATCTCAAGTGGCTGAAGAGATTTGTTAAATGAGACCAAATAAGTGCTATTAAAGGCATGCAAACAAAGACAGTGGAGTACAAAGAAGGAGAAAATAACTCTGCCCAAGGGAATGGTAAGGAACTGAGGGGGCCTTCTGCTGACTTTTCCTCTACCCTCTCTACCCTAGTTCTTCATCCTTGCGGTTTGTTTTCTCTGTTTTTTTCTGCATAATATTCTTCCATAGCCTTTTCTCTTATATCCTCTCTTACTTTATTGGCATTGGTCTACTTGTAAATGAAAAAAAAGTTTACAAGGAATTTATGGATTTAATAAAATATGGAAAATGCTGTTTTAAGATTAAAAACTAATACAAATATTCCTCATCCTTTGACATAACCAAATTAACATGTTGAAATTGTATTAAAATTTCAAAACATTCTATATCACCAAGTATCTGAAATCCATCACAATCTGAGTAAGACAATCCAAATATAAACCTTAAGATGACGTAATTGTTATCCTCTTTTCTTTAAAATACACATTCAAGTTATATTTGTAGTAGAAATGGATATATGTAGTAGAAATGGATATATGCATACAGATACTAATCATAAGCACATGTTCATAAAAACATGTCAAAACTATGTACTCATTTGTTATCTGCATTATTCCCTTAATAATATATTATAAACATATTCTTATATTAGTGAATCACAGCTTCATATTCATTTTTGAATCATAGTTTTCCACTCTGTACCTACATAAAATTTACTTAACCAATCCAGATATAGTTTTGTTTCTAGTTATAGAAATTATAAATAACCATATTAGTAACATCCTTATAAGCACATCTTTGCATATATGTCTAATTTTCTCCTCAGGGTGAATTACTAAAAGCAGAATTGCTATGCCAAATGTTATATACTTTTTAAGACTCTTTCTACACATTGCCAAATTGCTCTCCAGCAATGTTTTGCCAATATACACACTGACTGGCAGTGAAAACACTGCTCTATTGGAAGACAGTTACATTATATTACACATACACACATATATACATGTAATATTTATATTCTATATCACAACCAAATGAAATAATTGAATTCTATACCAAACATGTATTATTTTGATTATTATTATTTGTTTTTTAAGGTACCAGGGCTGGGGATTGAACCCTGGACCTCGTACATGGGAAGCTGGCGCTTAACCACTGAGCTAAATTGGCTCCCCTGAGTTGGTTTTTTCAATTGTTTGCTTGCTGTTTTTTGTTTTTGTTTTTAGGAGGCATCAGGAACTGAACCCGGGACCTCCCATGTGGGAAGCAGGTGCTCAACTGCTTGAGCCACATCTGCTCCCCTTTTGATTTGTTTTTATAGTTAAATAGTTCCAACCACAATGGACATCCCTAAACTTACTTCAGGGAGGAGTTTCTATTTTTATTGTGAAAAGCCAAATTTCCCATTAAAATGCAAATCCTTTATTTGGATGTGTTTAACCTTGATGGAAATTTTGGCTTTCCAAAAAGAAAAATAATATTTGAAATTTCTAGCAAAACTTTCAGGATTTCCAGTAACTCTGATAAATATAATGGAAAAGAAGTTTTATATTGTATGAAACTCTTAGGAACTGATTTATCCCAATCAGGTGTCAAATGACAGATGATAGAGTACTATTCCCATAATGCCTTCCCTATTAAAGTTAGAAGTGATTGAATTGAAAAAGGACCTTCCTTTCTTTAATAGCACAATTCATTCATTTGTTTACTTACTCTTTTGTGCTTTACGTATGTTCTGATCACAGGGAAATAATTAAAAATTGAATCACGATCCCTAGTTGCTTGTTTAACTGTAGAATAGGTTAACTTTCCTCTCTTCTTATTGTCATTATCGATTTCCTGTCTACCATACCTTGCTCATTGAGAAATCAAGCCCTCGAATCACTTTTTTTTTCTCTTCCTACTTATCCTAAGTGACTTTAGCATCTATGCAGATGGCCCTTCCAACATCTGGCTTCCCAATTCCTTGCCCTCTTCACTCTTTACCCTTTTTCTCCAGTTTTACTTAGATGTTTTCATAGTCATCCTCTAGACCTTATATCCCTAGAAACTGTATCACCCCTGAAATCTAATTTTCTAGCATGCCGTTGTTTGACCATTGGCTTATTTACTCCAGTAACCTGTTCATAATTATTTGACCCTATTGAGATAACTAATCCCTTGACCCCAGCCAACTCTCTCCTGTCTTCATTTTCCCTCCTGCTCCAAATTAGATTCTGTGGTCCCATCATTAAAACTTTGAAAATGTCCTCAACTCCTTGCCTCTCTCTCATATTTTCTTATCAAACCCCATCTTAGTTGAACCCTGTTTGCCTCCGTTTCAATTCCTATTCCCAAACAACTAACTATAAGTGGGGAAAAAAACTCAGAGTGAAGCCATTTAAAATTCATGATCAAAAATCTCTAAAGGGCAATCCTACCATAAACCACTTAAATGTGATTTCCTACACATTGAAATGATTATTTCATACCTTTCCTTCTCCCACATCACTATCCTTTCAGACAGTGACCTCATGAAATAATATTAACTAACAAAGTGGCAAAACTCTCACTATTGTAGAAGAAATGAGCACCCATGAATTAACTAAAGCTATTATTATTGAGGGCTAATTTTTTTGAATGAAGTTTTTTTCCTGGCAATTAATTACTTTATGAAATTTATGATCATGATCTATGAAAAACAGAGTTTTGTCTCCCTTCAGTACTTCTACTGATTCTGTTTCACCATAAGATTTCCATATATTGTCTATGTTTCCCTGTCTTAATATTATCTTGTTCAGGTATCACAGATAAAATGAAACCATTTTCCTGATCCATCTGTTCTCTGATGGATATAATAAGAGTTGCTGGTTTTCAGTTTGTTCAGCTTTTACTTGTAGTGAGGGTAGGAGTATTAACTTCCAAGCTTGTTACATTCCAGAGTGGAAACCACAAATGACATTTTTAAATTAATAGTTTTGTACTTTCAACAAAGATCAGGAAAATGGCAAACCACCACTCCAAAATCTGGTGAGAGAGGAAATACAGAAAATCATAGCCAAAATTGTTTTTAAAAGATGAAGTACAATTGATATGCTCAGAGGGGAGTGAAAGTAGAATCATATAAACTGCTCAAGTAAAGCACAAAAGGCAGAAAAAGAGGGGAAGACAGAAAAAATAAAAACAAAGAGCAAGTACAACAAATAGAAATAATTACAAACATGGTAGATATTAATCCAATGATATCAGTAATCATTTCACATATGAATGGTTTAAATATATTAATTAAAAGACAGAGACTGATAGAGTGAGTAAAAAAACAAGATCCAACCATAAGAAACTCATCTTAAAAATAAAAAGACACTGGGGAGCAGATGTAGCTCAAGTGGTTGAGCTCCTCTTTCCCATGTACTAGGTCCCGGGTTTGATCTCAAGTACCTCCTAAAGACAAAACAAACAAACAAACGAACAAAAAAAAACAACTCATTTTGAAGAGCGGATGTAGATCAGTGGTTGAGCACCTGCTTCCCATGTACAAGATCCTGTATGAGGTCCTGGGTTCTATCCCTGGTACCTCCTAAAAAACAACAATAATAATAAAGACTGATAGATTAAAAAGTAAAGGAATGGAGAAAGATATGCCATGCTAATATTAATTTAAAAAAGCTTTATATTAATTTCAGGCAAGACAGACTTCAGAACAAGGAAAATTATCAGGGATTAAGAGGGTCATTACATAATGATAAAGGGGTCAATTTTCTGAGAAGACATAACAATCCCTAATGTGTATGCACCTAACAACAGAGCATCAAAATATATAAGGCAAAAACTAGCAGAAGTGCAAAGAGAAATAGGTGAATCCACTAATATAGTTGGAGATTAAAAAACACATCTATCAGCTATCTACAAACTTACTGTAAGCAGAAGTGACATATCAAGCAAGCAGAAAATAAGTGATGATATATTTGAAATGCACAGCACCATTAATCAAATGGATATAATTGACATTTTTAAAACACTATAGCCAACAACAGCAGAATACACATTCTTTTCAAACTCACTTGGAACATTCAAGATAGACCACATGCTGGGTCATAAAATGCACCTTAAATTTAAAAGAATAGAAATCATACAAAGTATGCTCTCAGGACATAATGGAATTAAACTAGAAAGCAATAACAGAGAGATAGCTGGGTAATGCCAAAATATTTAGACATTAAACAAAACACTTCTAGATAGCATATAAGTCAAAGAAAAATTCTCAAGGGAAATTAAAAAAATATATTTTGAGTTAAATGAAAATGAAAATACAATATACCAAAATTTGTGGGACATGGGAAAAGCAGTGCTTAGAGGAAATTTATAAGCATTTAATGCATATATTAGACCACAAGAAAGATCTAAATTCAATAATGTAAGCTTCTATTTTAGGAAACTAGAGAAGAGCAATACAAACTTACTGTAAGCAGAAGAAAAGAAATAATAAAAATTTGATCAGAAATCAATAAGATTGAAAAGATGAAACAATAGAGAAAATAAAAAAAACAACAAAAGTTGGTTCTTTGAAAAGGGCAGTAATGTTGATAAACCTGTAGCCAAGCTAACAAAGAAAAAAGAGAGAGGATACAAATTATCTAATATCAGAAATGAAAGTGGACCCATCACTACAGATACCATGGACATTAAAATAAAGTAATATTATGATAAAGGAACATTGTGAATAATTCTGTGCCACAAAATTGATAAATTAGATGCAATTGTTAAGTGGATCAATTCCTTGAAAGACACAGTCTACCAAAACTCACACTGGGAGAAATAGATAATCTGAGTAGGCCTGTATCTATTAAGGAAATTGGATAAATAATTAATAATCTTTAAGAAAAAAAAAAGCACAATATCCAGATGGCTTCATAGGTGAATTTTACCAAACATTTAAGGAAGAAGGAAAACCAATTCTCTACACACTCTGCCAGAAAATAGAAGCAGAGGGAATACTTCCTAACTCATTTTATGAGGCCAGTATTGCCCTAATACCAAAATCACATAAACACATTACAAGAAAGGAAAACACAAACCTAAATGTCTCATGAATATAGTTGCAAAAATCTTCAATAAAATATTAGCAAATTTAATCCAACAGTGTTTAAAAAGAGGGATTTATTCCAGTAGATAAGTTTGGTTCAATATTCAAATATCAATTAATAAAATCAATCACATGAACAAGCTAAAGAAGAAAAATCCCATGATCATATCAATAAATGCTGAAAAAGCATTGACAAAATCCAGTACTCATTCATGATAAAAACTCTCAGCAAACTCAGGACAGAGGAGAACTTCCTCGACTATAAAGAACATCTAAAAAAGCCTACAGCCAATGTCATAGTAAATGGTAAGAAACTAGATGCTTTCCCCCAAAGATGGAAAATAAGATAAGAGTGTCCCCTGTCACCACTCCTATTCAGCAAAGTATTGGAAGCCCTATCTATTTCAATGACAAGAAAACGAAATAAAAGCTATACAGATTAGGAAGGAAGAAATAAAACTTTTTTCACAGATGATGATTGCCTATATAGGAAATCTCAAAGAGCTAGGATGGCAGAGAAAAAATTTATCTCCATGGTTGAAGAGAGGAAAAAAAAAAAAGAAAACCAAGAACTCTGCCATCATCTTTGGTAGATATGTGTTTCAAGGGAACTTCTACTGCGAAGGTAGAGATGAGATTAGAGTGAATAACTAGTTATTGCCAGTCTCTTGGAGATTCTCTATCACACATTCCATTGCCACCCCACAAAGAGACTAAGTTAAATCTGTTATATAAAACAGGCTGAAATAGGTCCTTGAGTGTTGCCTATAAACCATTAACATTTTCAACCAAATGATTATGTCTATTTTCCCTTTTTCATTGCTATAGTTAGACTTTTGAGGTAGCAGAGTACAAAGAAATTGGGATACAAAGACCCAAATTTCATTCCTTCATCTTACACTTGTTAGCTTTGTGACTTTAGACAAGTTGTTCAACTTTACTAAGATTCACTTTGCCCGTTAGTTCACTGGTGCTAATAATACCCACCTCATGGGATTGTTTTGAGAATCAAATGAGATATATTTGAAAATATAATTTGTAACCTTTAAAGCCCTACATAGGTGCAATCTGTCATCACTTGAACATCCTCACATCCAGAATTACTTCTGTCATGTAAATTATTTGAAATGTGGTATTCAGTGTCATAGCTTTAAACAGCTACACTGAAAATTTATAACCAAGTGTCATCTTTTCAAAACCCCTATTTTCTCTCAGAAGTATGGTTTGCAAACAATTTCTCCCTTGTTAATCTATAAATATATTTTATTAACAAGAGTGTAAAGAAGAGCATAAAGGCATTAAGTTTGAAGCACAATTTTTGCAGACACGTCCTCTCAGAGGATGTAAGTGATGGATTCTTGAAGAAATTGTATCATTATTGCTTACATACAGTGGAAATATTTTCATTACTGTATAAATAACTCACTATGTAAATATTTGGTTGAAACCAAGTAAGTCTGATGTGGGAATGAAAGCAGTTTGTTGTTTTTAGCTTTCCATCTCTTCACAAAACTATTTCTTAATCTTTTAATTTCCAAATACAATATTGTTTTTGAAGAAATTTAGAAGGAAGAGGGTCCATAGAATGAGGTGACCTGGAAGTGTTTATTTAGCCCTTGAAAAACATATGAAAAATATCAAGAAACTTTGTTATCTTCAAATCTGGAATCATTTTGGAATACCGGCTTTGAAAATTAAGCTTCTAACACCAAAGAACTGGCTTACCCAACTATCTTGTTTCAAGGAAAATAGAGAAGGCATGTTGACTGAAATGAAATATGATTCATTATTGTCTAGCCTTAGGGATAATCACATTCAAGAAAAAGGCTACAATTAGCTAAATTGTTGCTTTTTACCCTGCGTGTGGCAAAATCTAGTCGTCTCTCCTTTCATTTTCCTTTTTTGTTTTTAAAATCTCCTAATATTATTCCCAATTTAAAATTTCAGATTTTGATTTTCAAATTATAAGAAAAAGAGAATCTGTAGTACTGAATTATTTAATATTCATTGATATTAACATAAATCCAAAATTTTGTATCTTTAAAATGTATACTTTGGAGCTAACTATTGAAGTTTTCATTGTACACTGTTATTTTATTGTACTATGGCTCTGTTTCCAACTATGAGTGATTAAAAATATACTCATCTTACCAAAGGTCTCCAACAAAACAAATCTGTGCTTCTCCACCTTTGTTTGCTTGCTTTCATCCTCTTCTAAGGACTGGGATTGGAAGTTATTTTAATAGGAGTTTAAAAGTAATGAACATTACAATCAAACATATGGACATTCCCAGAGGCATTTCTGCAAGTAGTGTTTTCAACTGCAAAGACTCACTTAATAAACCTCATGATCATATGAAAAATTTGTTCCCTTTAAGATCATTTTGCTTAAGCTATATACAGGTTTTCCTCATATTTCTTCTAATATTTCTAGTTCAAAATGCAAAACAGAAGTCTAGTCTTCTTTCCTTTTATATATTTTTACATTCACAACAGTCATTGTCTAGAACTATTTATCTTTTCCAAGATTTTAAATTATTTTCAATATGAATATTGTAAATTTACTGCTATTATTTAAATTCTACTGAATTTTAAGTCCTAGAGTCTGGTTTTTAAAAAAAATGGTAGAAGTAGTACATATAGATTATTCTTTTGTTATTGGTAGTATGGTGTTTTATGCCCAGTGCTTAAGTATATTTGTTTATATTTTAAATTTCTAACTCTTCATTTTGCTTTAATCAACATTTCCCTGGAGAAACTAAACATATTAATTGATTTACATGTTAATTAAGTATTTTTCACTGGGGGTACTTATTGTGAAAATGGTAATATTCATTTGTTGTGAACCTTTCCTGATAGCCTATATGTGAATGAGAAAATGTAGTAGGGAAAGCAGTTTGAGGTTTAGGAAATGCCTTTAATGGAGGAATCCAGGTCTGCTGTTGCCCTGTGATTTCACTTTTTTATATTCTCCATAGTGCTATGATATATGCCACAAATCTTGGGATAGATACTAATATGAAACATTATATCATATAAGCCATCATTTTGATAGAATGAAGCTTATTATTATACTTTAAAGACATTTAAAGTATATGTATATCATAATGTTACCAATAAGATAACCTATTTGGTCTCAGATATATATGATGAAAATGTTAATTCAAATGTATATATAAAGATGGATAGCTTTATTGAATTGTACATATTGATAAAAATAATATGTATTTATGTGTTGAAGTCAACAAACATTTACTGAACCTCTAGAATGTAAAAAGTATAGTGGTGATGGTAGCACAACATTGTGAATTTGATTAACAACCCTGAATTACATATGTGAATGTGGTTAAAAGGGGAAATTTTAGGTTGTATATATGTTACTAGAATAAAAATTAAAGAGAAAAAGCCTAGGACTATATACCACAAACAGTGAACCCTAATGTAAACCACGGACCATGGTTAATGTTACAATTATAAAAATGTTCTTTCATCAATTATGACAAGTGTATGACACTAATACAAGGTGTTAATAATAGGGTGGTATATAAGAGCTCTGTATTTTATACATTATATTTCTGTAAACCTACAACTTCTTTGGTAATAATAATAATAAAGTATTGTGCTCAGGTGTTGTGGGTAAGAGGAGTTTACCATCCAGCAGGGTCCAGGCATATCCAATAGTTATAAAACTATGTGCTAAGTGTGAAAATATAGGTAAGAAAAAAGAACTGTAGAAAGCAGGGGAAAGAAATGGAAGGGAGTAGAGGCTGGGATGGTGACGATTTCCAGGAGAGATGCACTTATCCTGGGCCCTATTAAAATGGATGGTAAGTACTATTAAAGCATTGAAAGTGGGGGTGGTAGGGAAGTGGGGAGAGAACCTTGGTGGGAGGTAAGAGAATTATTACTGGAAGACTGTGCATTTGATGGAGCATTGGCATAAATACAGTAAAGGATATCCGGGACAAATAGCTGGAGCAAAGCCACAAGAGTGGGAAAATGTTGGAATATTCCTGTTTGGCTGGATGTGAGGTGTAAGAGAGAGAGAAGACTGTAGAAATAGGTTGAGGCCTCAAAATTGTAGGAAGCCTAAAATGCTTAGCAGAGCTGTTTGGACTCCCTTCTGTAGAAAGTTTCTTCCAGCAGCAGTGTATAAGTTGGCTTAGCAGGTAGAGCGTGGAAGCCAGGCCATGTGCTATGTGTCAGGAGGCAGTAATTGAATTCTAATAGTGCGGGGCAGATTTAATAAAGTCCTGAATGGGGCAGGCAGTGGCAGTAGTAATGGGAAGGTGGCAACAGATGCATGAGGCACTGTGGATGAGGAATTGACATTCTTGTCACTGGACTCAGGTGAGGAGGAGGACAGGGGAGGGTTCCATAATGAGCTAAGGTTTTGAGCTTGTGTGATGATAAGGAGGGTGGCACCAGGGCCCGAGATAGATATCACTGCAGTAGGAATTGGGTTGTGAGTTGAATTAAGGTGTTGAAAGGACAAAGAGATTGACATTTTCAGCAGTCATTGGGAATTAACTGTCTAAAGAGCAGGAGAAACTCAGCTATTGAGTCTGGATAGTGCTGACATGATAAGAAATTAATATTTTCAGGAACAAATGATTAAAGTTTTGAAAATGTGGGGAAGGCCATCAGCATCCATGAAATACACACCCCAAAATTTGATGTTGCTCCCAGATCTTAGTCAAAGCATGTAATCTTTCAATTGCATAATTTTCTCAGCTACAAGTTTAGGAAGAATAGCACCAGTTCCATGTCCATCTCCAAAATTCCAGGGTTGTATTATAGGAGTTGTTTTCGTCAAAAGTACAAAATAGGTGACTGTGTACATGTGTATGCTATTATTATACTGATAGAATGCCAGAAAAAAAAATGGAACAGTATTTTTAATTTTTAAAATTAAATATTGTAAGATGTCATAAATACTAAACTTCAGAAAAATACTGAAATTTTAGGTACTTATTCTGTGCCAGGCATAATTCTAAGTACTGTGCAAGTGTTAAATAATTAACACCATGCCTCTGTATAATCTTCATTTTACAGATGAGACAACAAAGGTTCAGAGAAGTTAAATAACATTTGTAAAGCTGGGATATGAACCCCAGCATTCCAGCTCCAGAGTCCAGGCTCTTAACTGTTCAGCCATGGTGCCTCCATACTGAGTGTGCATCTGCTTTAGGCCGTGTTTTCTTTTGTGAATGCATTTGCATTCACGTGGCCTTCCCTGTTACCCTTCTCTCCATTCCTCAAGCTCGCGTGGTCTAGATGCACTGCCTTTGCTTCCACACATAACCATGTCCTCGCTCTGAAGGGAAATCGATTGAGCTCTGGGATTGTGTGTTATGGGGGGACTGGCATGGCATGGAACAAGAGCAAGGGCTTTGTGTTAGTCCAAAGGGAGTTCAAATCCGAGCCTTCTGTCTTATTATGTACCTTGGGAGAGGTGCATACCAACCGGAATCCCTGTAGCTCAGCTGTAAACACCAAGGGACAGAGCGAGTTCACGAGGGAATACACGTGAAGTGCCTGTGCAGGTCACAGGGAGCGAGTTATCCACTGGGCACGGCAGGCACCATGTAGAGGGCCCACAGTACTCTTAGGGACCCATGAAGATGTTTTCATTTCTTTTAATATAGTAAGGAGAAAATGAGCTTTTAGGTTGAATAAAATGTCTAATATATGATATTCATATATTCATCTTTATATCAACATTGTTGTTTTTCAGAGAGGAAGGTGCCTGTGGAGGCAAGTGTGCCTCAAGCTCATGAAAATCATAATGTCGCCTAACAATCACTCCTTTAGAACTCTTAAGTCTCTTTCAGTGTCCGAGACAGAATGCTTGCCATATTCATTTTGTTGATTATTAGCCAGCTAATTTCTAGTTTATGAAAATTAAAATAAAATTAAAATTGACGTATAAGTTCCCTTACCCAAGAAGATTTTGCTACCACCCTCTCCCTAAATGGTAAATGATTTCCTCTTTCTGGGCTAACTCTGCACCATTTGGTTAATCTTACACCGTATTTAAACTATTTATTCTCACATCTCTGTCTCCTACTAGACTGTCACATCTTTTTTGAGGGCATGGATTGTATCTCATTCATGGCTGTATCCAAAATAGCTAACAGAGTGCATGGTACATAGAAGATCGTTCATAAAAGTTTGGTGAATTAAGTTGATTCTTTTTGCAACACAAATGTTGTATGCCATCTGTTTGTGAATGTACTTTGTAATTAAGATTTCACCTGAAACTTGAGTTATCTGAAATGAATATTGTCATCTGTCCTGCAAAATCACCTCCTCCTTTGGTTTTTCAGTACTTTCCAGTAGTCTTCTCTACTACCCTAATTATTCCTTAAAAATTGAAAAATTAAGTTAGATTGTTAAGACATCTTCCCTCCCTTGCTAAATTAATTTAATTAACAAAGGGCCTATAAAAATAGCCAAAGCCCTTTGATATCTTTATGTATGTATTCCCATATTATAAGTGATTCTGTGTCCCACTGACCTAATGGGAACACAGTGTGAGGGTAAGAAATGAGCCTTTAATTCCCTAGTTCTAAAGACGGATCAGCATTACCTCATTACAGAGGAGGAGGCAACATATGATCACTGCTAGGGTTTAAGCATCTAGCTTTATGGACAATGGCTTTTCTTATGTTGCTATAATATTATTTATAAAAGGTTCATTTCCTCTGAAAAGGAGCAGAACACATAATAAATTATGAGGAAATTGGTTGCTTATTAGTTTGCACCCTGTAGTAGTTTTATTTTTTAAAAGACTGCCAAGTACCACTTTGCTTTTCATTTATTTTTCTCTCTCCCACTCCCTGATATATAACTTTCTCAGGCTGGAAGAGTTTTTACTTCCTAATAGCTTGTGGTGCATAGACGAGTGCGGGAGCAGAGGGGTAAGACTGCGGCTTGGGCAATTGTGGATGATGGTACCAATAATATCAGAGCTGTTGGGGAAAAGGGTAATTTTTGCTCTTTCTCAATTCTGGTACTGCACACTGGCCTGTAACAAGGCTGGCTACATGCAGAGATTATTTTCCAGTCTTAATATCTCTCTGAAAGAGAAGTGGCTATTTTTAGCTGTGGAAAACCAATGTATGCTCATGTACGGAGAATGAAAATTCTCAACACCAGTGTGGTCTGAATACTTGGAGTCTCATGCTTATTAGGTTCTTCAAAAGTTCTTTAAATTCCTAATTGTGAAGGAGAGATGGTTGATTAGAAAAATGGATAATTGTTGCCTTGGTGTCAGGTTTTACTGGGTGACTTTCTCATTTTAGGTATGGCAATGATAGAATCTACTATTGGCATGACATTTTTCAATTGGCAGAGTGCTTTCCTATGAAGGATTTCTTTTGAAGCTTACAATCCCATGAGGAATGCTTTATCACCAATATTTTGCAGATGGGGAAATTGACATATATAGACTTTTAAGTGACTCAGACAATATCACACAGTTAGTAACTAATTGGCAGAATTAGGAGCAAATTCTTGGCTGTATTTTTATTTAAACTCCCTTGTTATGTACAATGTCCTTGCTATGATCTCTTTAAGCCACAAGTCTCGTGCCACAATTGGCGGGAAATCATAATCAACCTTTCTCTGACTCTTTCCCCAAGCTTGCTTCCCTTTGATACCTTATCCACCTTCATTTCCACTAGACCTTAATCCATGCTCCTGCTTCCACTCGTGTAATATGTGTTCTCCCTCATATTTGGAGTTTGGCCTGAAAACAGTGATATTTTTTTTTTGTCAAATTAAAGCTCAAGCAATTACATACCAGTGTGGCAGGAAGTTTAGTTTCTCCTTCTAAGATTTCCCACTCCTCCTTAATTTATTCAGGAATCCTGAAGCTTGCTAAATCCAAAGGGTTTCATTCTCTCCTCCAGCTGCCAAGCAGAGGAAACATTTGAGTAGAGCCACTGATTCCTACTGCTGCATGTGGCTGTCACACGGTGCTGTCAAGGTAGACTGATCCTCCACAGTTGTGGCTGATTTTGTCACTGTTGCTTGGTTGCCCTTTTGGGAATATGTCCCTCATCAGCTCACAGGGAAACCCCATGTTGGGTGTCATGACTATAGCTCTTTTTAGTTCACACTTCTGGATCTGATCATTATTCCCCAACCTGGGGTGGTCTTGTGGCAGCATGGCTGAGTCTGAAAGAGCTTCCTGCATAAACCTCAAGCTGAAATCACCCTCATTCTCAAAAACATGCCTATGTCCAAACCCAAACCTCCATTTGAGATGCCCCTTTCCTCAAGGCAATTATATTTCAAGGTCTAGTTGTTCTTTCCTTCCACAGGCTTTAGTGGTGGCCACCCTAATCCATTCTGACAGGTCTTCCTAGCTAGCTTTGAATCCTAGGGAGCAGGGCTTAGGTCTTTCTCATAGGAGGATGAGGGGGTGTCAGCGAATGGCACCTTTGGTCCTATCCCAGACCTTCTCCTCTCACTTTCAAAGAAGTTATCTTCATGCCAAGAGTATACCTTCAAGAGACCCGGACAGCCATTGTCTCTACCTCCAGATGTGGAAAGGCTGGCATCGCTTTCACACAGAGCCCCACTGGGCACTCTGCTTACCCTCTGTTGGATATGCGCTCATCTCACGATTTGGTTTAGTGCCACGCAGTTTTCACTTGTTCCTTCACATACGTGGTTACTTCGTTTGCTTCTCACAAAACTAAGGGGGGTGGTTATGACACATATAATTGTCTTCAATTCACAGTAGAAAGATCAAAGCCTGTAAAGGTGTGCTTGTCCCAAATAACCAGTAACGGGAGAAGCCTAGACTATAAATTAGTTTTTTTAACACCAACTCATGTGCACTATACTCAGAAGCCTCTTGTGATCTAATTTTTTCAGTGACTATTTAAAATTTTGTCCAGGAATTTCCTTAGTTGTCACTGCTATAAGGGCTTTTGATTCTTCTGTGGGGTTTGTTTGTTGTTTTTAAATTTTCTTTTTAAAAAATTCTCCACTAAATCTTTATTCATTGCCTTAATGTAGCATGTTTTCTAAGAATTACTTCAAAGTAATTGAAATATATATATATTTTTAAAAAGGTGATAGGACTTTTAAAGGAATGCAAATAGGGGGACAATACCTCTAGGGAATACAGAAAACCCCTATTTGAAATCTTATATTTGATTTTGTCTAGTCGTATTTCCCAGGGAAATAGAATGAATCAAGACTAAGTTTGTCAACTAGTTAAATTAAATACGTGTGAGTATTTTTTTTTTTTTTTTTTTTTACCGGGAGGTCCCAGGGATCAAACCCGGGTCCCTCCATGTGGGAGACGGACGCCCAACCATTTGAGCCACATCCGTCCCCAGTGTGAGTACTTTTAAAGTTGTAAAATAGATTGGGTACTCCTTACTCTTTGTAAGCAGTAGCAATAACTAGAATAATACCAAATTGCTCCCTAAGTTTAAACAAATGAATATAAACTGTCATCTTTTCTATCCATTTAAGTAAAAATATACCATCGTAGCTAGAAAAATAGGCTTTGGAGTAAGAAAAATAAATGTATTGAGTCTCAAATGAGATGACACCCAATAGGACTGCTGAGGTAGCATGATTTTACAAATTGACATTTATTTCTATGATCTACTATTGTCAACTGGAGAGAAACAAGCTCCGAGGCACTTGTATTTTCCAGCTTAGAGAAATTATAACCCAAGTTCATCCCTTGTTGCTTTAGCCTGTGTCCACTGCCTGACTCGCTCCAACTCTGTTCCCATCTCTCTTCTAAAGTGTAGCTTAAGTTTCATTTATTTCATTGGCACATGTCGCTCCTCACTGTACTATTAGAAATTTACAATCTTTTATCTGAAATTCTGAAATTTAGGTTTCAGAATGCAAAAAGTTCTAAGAATCAAAACAGTTTCATAATGGAACTGTTATGAGGCTGTTTATAGTTATTATCTTTCACACTTGGAGTCAATATTCCTGTGTTTGGCTGCCGAAATATAAATATGCTTGATTTCAGGGTGTAGTCCCAGATCCCAGTGGGGGTGTTATGCAGCCTGTAATATATGCATTATATTACTTTTCTAAAATTGAAAAAAAAAAGTCTGACTTTTGAAACATAACTGGCCCCAAGGAGCTTCTTGAATGAGTTTTGGGGGCCTGTATTAGCACAAGTAGGTGGCCAAGGACCTGTATAATTGGGAGGGGGCCCCGAGGTAGAAGCTCTGTCTCAACCAGATCATTTCATGAGCTCCAGTTCTTTTCGGGACTCACACTGCTTTACTGTAATGAGGATGTAAAGTACCCTCCTTTTTATTTTGTTCATTTCTGACAGTGTCTTGACATATTTCCTGGATTCCTTGACTCAATGCTTTTTGTTTTACTAATGCTACTTAATACATTTCCTTCTTCAAATGAAATAGACTTCTTTTTTGATCAACACCACACAGAAATTAGTCTAGAATGATCCTTTGCTAGAATTACTTTATGAATGGTACCTATTTGTGGGAACAGTAAATGATAAATCCAGCTAGAGTTTTGTCTCTGAGTTTATACAAACGCCAAGGAAGAGCAAAAGATCTTGGAAAGATCTATGAAAAAAGAAGAGAAGAAAGAGTAGAAGCAGGAGACAAAAGAAAAAAAATCCCTGATGGGGAGTTAGTTGAATTATTTTTAATCGTTGTTAAAGCAACCTGGAACGTATTCTTTACAATGGTGTTTCATATTTTTACCCTGTATCATACTGTGTTGACTTCTGAATTTTTATCTCCTATCTTGGCATCCATAAATTTCACAATAATATTGTTTTGCATTTCTACTGAATGAAGGAGCATGGGAAAAAGTAAAAGGGGCATTTCCCATATGAAGCTGACCCTATAATTCCAGCTGTACAGACTCAGGCCCAAGAGAAAAATGTATACCAGAGCTCCTCAACCTCAGCACTATTAACGTTATTAACATTTTATTCCAGATAATTCTTTGTTGTGTGTTTATGGGGCTGGGGGTGGGGAGCTGTCCTGTGCATTGTAGATTGTTAGCAGCATCCCTGATCTCAACCCACTAGATGCCAGTTGTGCCAAATAAAAATGCCTCCAGATATTGTGAAAAATCTCCCTTTCCCCCATGAAGAACCACTGTGGTAGAAGTAGACCTTGTGTGTTCTGGCGGTAGCTGCAGGGCAGGTAGGCAGAAGTGGTACCTTTTGATAGTTTCATGGCTGGGGATGGGTATAATCCAGTCCAGCATATCTTTCCGGATTTCACTTTGCAACTCATTCATTCATTCATTCATTCATCTCATATTTATTAATCGCTGATGATGTGCCAGGACAGTTCTGATTGCTGGAATAGTAGTGAATAAGATTATAAGGTCCCTATTCTAATAGAGTTTGCCTTCCAGTTGGGGTGAGGGGGGGTGACAAATGTAAATAATCAGTAAATAAGTTTTAAATAGTCATAAATCAGTAAACATATGTATGAATAATATAATTTCAAATAGTGAAATGGCTATAAATAAAATAAAATAGGTGGTTGGATAGAGAGATGGAGGGATTGGTACTACTTTCAACAGGCTGATCTGGGAAGGCTTCTCTGAGAAGCTGACATTTGAGCTGAGAAAGAGCCAGTCATGTGAAGCTCTAAGGGCTGTGTATCTCAGGAAAAGGAAATGTGTTGACCCTGGATAAGGATGAGTTAGTTCTGTTTCATGGCAGTGAGAAAGCCAGTGTGGCTGGAACGGAGAAACAAAAAGCAGTTTGATTTCATTATAAATGCAATGGGCAGCCGTTAGGGGTTTTTAAGCAGAGGAATTAACATGTTCTCATTTAAGGTTTTAAAAAGACCATTCTAAGGACAGGACTGAAAGCAGGGAAATTCATTAAGAGGCTTTTGAAGAAGTAAGAGATGGTGGTGGTTTGAGTTAGAGTTGTAGCGTTAGGAAAAAAGAGAAAGTAGAGGATTCTGAATATCTTTTGAAGCTGAGCTGCTAGTAGTTGTGTTGTATTGGAAAGAGCTGAATCAAGAATGATTTGTGGATTTGGGGCCTGAACAATTGGGCAGGCTATATTGCTGTTTGCTGAGCTGGGGAAGTTTGTTGTGGGACTAGCCGGTTTGATATGTGTGGAAGGGGCCGGGGCCAGGGCCAGGTCTGGGGCAGGTAGGGGACTTAAAGGTCTTTCCCCTGTGTCCTTTCTGTTTTGTGGTTAGTCAAGAAGCTGGAGTGTGTATCTTTTTTTTCAGATGATCTTTCATGAACTTCCTACTCTGAACTTCATTGCCTCTGATTTTTATTGCAACCTAATTTTTTGAAATACCAAACACTGTGAAGCATTGTACTTTTCTTTACAAAAATACATATGAATATGAAGATTACACAAATGACATTCTCAGTAAATCATGTGTTCAGAGTTGTGGTTCCAGGAGAAGTGAAGGCTCCCCATCTTTCTCCATCTGCCCGGGGTGATGGAACATGGAAAAGAATGAAGCTTCTTTTGCTACACAGGAAAGACAATCCTGAGAATCAGTGTTTTAACATGTGGAATTAACCAGCAAAAATCTTCAAGAACTTAATCCCTTTCCAGTGTATTATTAAAAACTTGCTTGTTCTTCTGCCTTCTTATTTCTTAAAGGTAGTCTTAAGCCTGTGTATACTGCACAGTCTTAAAACACTGTCTTTGAGTTTCAGGAGGCAGTAAGTAGACTTCTTCTGTAACTGGATCTAAATGTTGTGTTCCCTGACTTAACTTGAGAAAATTTGATTTGGTAAACAAATAGACAAAATAAAAATTAACAGGGAGGATCATTTCCTTTGGAAAAAGGGTTTATTATAGGATGTCTTTAATAGTAAGCAGCACGAAAATATTTGAAATATAATTTTATAAACAACTTTTCTGAGAGATAGCCATTTAATCTAACACAGATCTTCAGTCTTAAGTTAATGCATAGGTACTGTTGCTATGGAGATTTTTACTTCATCTTCCAAGAAAACACAATATAATCTTTCATTTTATTTTCTTCAATGAATAAAATATTTGTCCCTGTTAAGTTTCTTCTGTTCTTTATGTGAGCTTTTGTGGTAATTTTCTATTTCTACCTGGAGTCTCTTTACCCACTGATGAATTTATTTCTCAGGTTGGCAGTAGGGTTGGCACAAACTCATAAATAGTTATTCTTTGAATGCTGAAAAGAAAATGTCTTTTATTCATGAGTAAGTACAGTGTTTATTTGTGGATATTGTATTTGGGTCAAAATACACATTTTTTTCTTTCCTTTTATCTACTTTAAATGATTCTGGAAAAACATAATGACAGATTTTAATCAGTAAAGCTTAGTATTGTTTGAGAGTTTTTTTTTTGTTTTTTGCTCTTTGTTTTTTTGTTTTGTTTTGTTTTGCATAAGAGCAAGATAATATGTATGAAAGCATATATTAATAATAATAAAACTTGAATTTGGGTGAAAATGCTTTGAAAATGGTAAAAGTATGCAAATGTAAGGCATTTTTATTATTGTTAGTATTCTTTGTGATTATTAAGGTGTGCTAGATAATGCTTGGTTGTAATTCAAGAATTAGGTAATAAAGACACTCTGTAGTTAATTCATATTTGGAGTCTTCTATTAAGGAACATTTCTAATAAGTGCTTTCTTAGGAGTTTCCTAGAGGGCTTTGGTGGAAATGCATTGCTCCTAGAGTTACATTCCTGAAATACTTGTCCTCAGACTTGTCATAAGGTATAGTATGTGGTGAAGAATATGGCCTGTGCTGCCAAACTGCCTGGGATCCCTTATTAACTGGAAGAGCTTGGACAAGTTATAAAGCCATTTTGTGCCTGTGGCTCTTATCTGTAAAATGACAATAATAATAGCACCTAGTTCTGAGAATTAAGTGAATTAATATAAGTAAAACACTTAGAAGAATGTCTGGCACATAGTGAAACAGAAACGTGGAAAATTATTTCTTGCACAAGCCTGGTAAAAATTCAATACTACTGATTATTAAGTTGCTTTGCTCCTATTTGGGTTTTTCTTCATTATGCATAGAGATCAGCAATGACCTGTTGTTTTTGTCATAATTTGCCTATTACATCTCATGAAGTAGAAAAAATCAAAATACATAATACAAAATAAGGAGTTCACCTTTAAAAGGGAA
>JAQZBX010033739.1:0-25262 GCA_029593785.1 Cabassous unicinctus
AAGTGTTATACAAAAATTACAGGGATTCCCATGTTCCCCACCTCCCACACCTCCCATAACATCCCACATAAACATCTTTCATTATGTGGCACATCACCTGCAATGGATATACACATCCTGGGGCTTTGCCACTAAGCATGGACCATAGTTCACATTCTAGACCACACTCTCTCCCACACAGTTCTGCATGGTATATGCTGATGTAAAATGGCCTATATCTGTCATTGTAATATCACTCAGGATATTTCTCAAGTCCTGAAAAAGACCCTGTATTTTTTTAAAATATTATTATTTTTAAATCTATTATTATTACATCATTTCCTTAGTAATTTTATTTGGTTATTTTGTTGGCTTTAAATTTGGAGAGGCTTTTGATCACTGAAGGGTCACAACTGTTGCTGGGGAGAATCATTAGTGTAGGGTGTGAGGGATGGGGACATTTATGAGAGGGGTGCACATGGGTCATGCTTCTAAACATAGGAATATGTTCAAGTGTACATCAGGATTTATCTCAGTTGTTGGAGACCACCACAATAATGGAAAGATTATTGAATTCCAATCCTGAGGTGTTTTGCTATATTCTCTAATAGCATGGCAAGGATCCCCCTAGTACAAGGGCAGTACCTAGTGAAGGAAGAGAAACCAGGCCCTTGATATTGATGATTGTATTAATGGACCTTTTCTTGTGAAATAAAAACTTACCCTAGTATTATATATTGCCTAAGAGTTACCTCCTGAAAGCCTCCTTGTTGCTCAAATGTGGCCTGTCTTTAAGCCATCTCAGCATATAAAGGCACTTCCTTCCCCCTGACTTGGGACATCACCCCCAGGGATGAAGCTTCCTGACAGAGGGATTATTAAGTACCATGTAGCAATGCATCTGGAAAAAGGCCATGACTACAAGGGGGAAATATTACAAACAAATTACTTCTAATGGCTAAGAGTTTTGAAAGTGAGTTGGGAGGTAACTTCAAAAGTTATGCTTATGTACATCTCAGCAGGATGTCATTGCCTACCACAGTAAATAGTGCCTCCAACAGTGGGGCTCCTGAGGGCTCTAGAAACATCCAGACACTATACATATGGAAGACACACTCAGGAATTCAGCACCCACTCAGTGAGCCTTACTTTGGAAATTATGCTCCCCTGTGTAACAGAGTTAGACTCATTTATAGTTTCCTCATACATGTCTCTTCTGCCCATTTATTTAAACCTATAGTTACCACTGTCCTTAATTATTATATGTCCCAGAGACTTAAATCATTGGTCAATTCATGTGCAAGTTGAGCCCTGAATCTAAGCAGAGTTGCAAAACCTACACTGCACTTCATTGCACTCACACAGGATAACCAACAAGGTGATGATGATAGGTAATGCTCATCCCAAGGAACAGAGAGTGTTTGCAATTGCAAGCAAGATATACTTCCATCCATCTGGCCCATGGGATCTAAGAACCCTGAGAATAAGAAACAGAGTGGGTTGAGTGACATTACAATGACAGATATAGACAATTTTATATCAGCATATAACAAGAAGAACTGTGTGGGAGGGAGTGTGGTCTACAATGTGAGCTATGGTCCATGCTTAATGGTAAAGCCCCAGGATATGTTTATCCATTACAGGTGATGTGCCACACTAATGAAGGATGTTTATGTGGGAGGATGTTGGAGGTGTGGGAGTTGGGGCGTATGGGAATCCCTATATTTTTTGTGTAATATTTATGTAATCTAAGTATCATTTAAAGACAAATTTTTAAAAAATTCTTTTTAAAAAAAAGAAACAGAGTGGGCATCACCATGCTCAAATCCTCAAGTTTGGCGAATGAACAATGGACCAAAGTAGACCTATTTTTATCCTATTATAGACTTACTATTCTAGCAATGGAAGAACATTCATCATTGATATAAGTTCAGTGGTCACCAGAGGTTCTGAGACGAAGTAGAGTGGAGATTAGGTATAATATCATTGCATTTTCAGACCATTTGACTTCTGGGAAAATGAGGCCAAATAGGTAGGCAGAGTCTGACCCTGTCACCACAAAATGGAGAGAAGGGAGAGACCTGTCTAAAAGGAACTGCTTTGGATATATATATAATCAGAAGGTGTTCTGAGTCATCTAGGAGGGTACTGGAAAGATGAGAAACTAAAGGAAAATCATGAGATGCTCACCGCTGTGGCTGGAAAGGGAACATATACCTTGCCCTCAGGCAAGTAGCTTCCATAGTGTCCCTGACTCCATGCTGCCAATGGACTTGGAGGGTGTGTTCCCTGGGAGGAAAAGGGGTCTGAACTGAAGGTGAAGAGTCATGTTTTTGCAGTGAGTATTGACAGCTGAGTGCCGTTTGAATCTCAGAAGTTACAGCAACATAATGGAAAAAGGGGAGTGTTATCTACTCAGACATGTTGTCAAGCTTAGCTACTTAGGGAGAGAAAGGAAGTAGATTAGAGAATGTGTTGGACAGGCACCTAATCAACAAGATTCTAGCAAAGTGTAGTTTAAAACACCAGGTGGATTTTGTCCCTATGGGTGTTGGCTCAAAAATTTCTTATCCCTTTCTATTTCTTGTAAACCTATCTTCCAGACAATAGCTCTCTGAGTCTGCTCAATATGCTTAATTTATATCATTGAGGTCATGTCATGTTCATCCTTCAATGCTTAGCTTGCTTCACTCAACATAAAGTCCTCAAGATTCATCCACGTTATACCATGTGTTAGCACTGTATTCCTTCTTAGAGCTGAATAATATTCCATTGTATGTATGTACCACATTTTATTTATCCACTCATCTGTTGATGGTCATTTGGGTTGATTCCAACTTTTGGCAATAGTGAGTAATGCTGCTATGAACATTGGTTTGCATATATCATTTCGTGTTTTTGCTTTCAGGTTCCTGGGTATATACCCAGCAATGGAATTGCTGGGTCATATGGCAGTTCAATAGTTAGTTTTTGAGGAACCACCAAATTGTCCTCCACAATGGCTGGGCCATTCTACATTCTCACCAGCAGTGGATGAGGGTTCCTATTCCTCCACATCCTCTCCAACACTTATAGGCCCTGCTTATTTTAATAGCCTCCAGTCTAATGCTTGTAAGATGGTATCTCATTGTAGTTATTTTTTCCCATTAATTCACAATTTAATATCATACACACTACACACTCACATTTCCAATCTTTTACAGCACATAAAAAATCATGACCAAGGATGTTACAGAGTTCTGACAGGGAGAGCCAATTTGCATTTCTCCAATAGCTAGTGAAGTTGAGCAACTATTCATATGCTTTTTAGCCATTTGTATTTCTTCCTTGGAGAACTGTCTTTTCATGTCACTTGCCCACTTTTCAAATGGGTTGTATGTCTTTTTTTTTTTTTTTCTGGGTGTAGGATTTCTTTATATATGCTGGATATTAGTCTCCTATCAGTTATATGGCTGTGTAGTTAGTTGCATATTTAAGGATATGACAGGAGGATTGTGATATTAATGGGTTGGATGGTGCAGATTTGACAGGTGGGTTGATTGGGGAGGGTGGGTTGGAAGGTCCAGGGAAATGGGAGGAGGGTTGGGAGAGTGACCAGGTGAACACTGGGAATCTGTGGGTATGTAGTTGAAAGAGCAAAGTTGGGAATGCTCTTATGGAAATATGACAAGGAAGGGTTACTGGTTTAGGGTGTTTTATGGGTAGGCATTCAGGAGACAGCATACCTGGAGCAGGCTTCAAGGGAGTGTGTGAGTGATCATTTTGTCATAATATGTTGTATCAGTGGGTGGAGACCCACATAATGAGCAGGAAGGTGTTGGACTCCCATCCTCAGGAGGACCGATTTGTTCACAAAGAGAGAGGTGGGAGTCTCTCAAGAGCATGAGCAGTTCCTAATAGGGGAGTATAAACCAGTGTGTCAAGACCTCAGTGTTGTTGCATATAGCTATGAATTTTCTCATCCGAGGATTGAAGCCAGTCAGTCACCATGGGCCCCAAGGGGAGAGGGAAGGAGGAATAGAACAAATGGAACAGGAGGTCTTTAGTTGGCAATGGAAGTGTTCTCCATGATCTTAAAATGATGGACACAGGCTATCTTAAATATCATCAAAATTTATAAGAGCATGTGGTCTAAAATGTAAACCATAATGTAAACCTTTGACCATGTTTGGTATCTACGTTTCACTATTTGTATGCCAGTTTTAACAAAGGTACCATACACTTATAGAAAAGCACTAATATGGGAGGGAGGAAAAAGGGAGAATGTTGAGTATAAGAGAGTCCCTTTTATTCTGTATGTGACTTTACTCTGACCTAAAACCTCTTTGAAAACAAATTGAAAAGTAGTAAGACACTGGGGAAATATGAAAGAAAATGCCAAAGTGCAAGAAAGACACCAGATATTACAGTGAGGAAAGGCAAAATATCTAAAAAAAAAGTTTTAAATATTTTCATCATTTTTTAATATCCCAATCTTTCAATTTTATTTTATTTCTATTTTTTTTTAATTTTTTATGTATTTTTTTTCTTATATTTAAAATAATCATTATTGTTTCATTTTCCTGTTAATTGTATTGGGCTTAATTTTTTAAGAGGATTTGGATCACAGAAGTGTTACAACTGTGACAGGGGAAAATCATTGGTGTGGGGTGACAGTGATGGGGCATATATTGGAGGAAGTTAATCTGGACATATATATAAGGTTTATAAAAATGTTAAAATGTTCACAGGGAATTGTCACAGTGGGTAGAGACTCACACAATAACCAAAAGAATATTGAATTCCAATCCTGGAGAGCTCTGCCATATTCTCTAATGGAGCAGCAACAGTCTCCCAAGTGCAGGGGCAACGACTGGCAAAGGAGGATGATTCACTGATGGGTCTTTGATATTGATGACTACACTAATGAGTCTTTGCTCTCAAAATTGAAACCTATCCTATTGTTGTGGGGTGCCTAAGAGTTGCCCCCTGAGAACTTCCTTTTACTCAAATGTGGCCTCTTTCTAAGCAAAACTCAGCAAATAAATGTATTACCTTTCCCCCAATGTTGGACATGAATTCTAGGGATGAGCCTCCCTGGCACTGAGGGATTACTACGAAGCATCAACTAGCAATGCAACTGGAAAAAAGACCTCAAATAAGAGGGAGAAATGTAAAGACAAAAGTGTTTATATGACTAAGAGACTTCAATGTAAGTTAGGAGTTCAACATTTATACAAATCTCAGCAGGATCTCATGAACTGCCAAAGTGGATACTACCCAAAATAGCAGAGCTCCTGAGGGCTCTGGGGAGCCCTAGGTCCTATGGTCAGGGCAGATAACTCCAGATATTGGTGCTGTGCTAGTGGTTCCTACTTTGGAGTTTGTGTTCCTGAGAGTGACAGAGATGGACTCAATTATGGCTTCCCTACTCATGGCTCATCTGTCCCTTCTATTTAAACCTATATTTGGTGCTGGAGTTTGTAAGAGTGCATCCAAGAGACTCGAGTCTTTCAGCTGTCCATTTGCCAGCTGGGTGCAGTAACTCGGTAGAGTTGCAACACCTTCTCTACAGCTCATTGGACTCACACAGTACAAATAACAAGGAGATGATGATACACAATGACCATCGCAAGGAACAGAGAGAACCTGCAACTGCAAGTAAGATAAGCCCATCCATCTTCCCCATGGGATATAAGCCCCATCTCAATTAGAGGTGGAGTGGACATTACCATCCCAGAATACTCAGGATTGGAGAAAAAACTATGAAATAGAGTGGACTTAATGGTATTCTACTATAGACATATTGTGATTTTGGAGAAAAAACTATGAAATAGAGTGGACTTAATGGTATTCTAGTATAGACATATTGTGATTCCAGGAATGGAACAAATAACAACATTAATGTGGAGCCAGTGACCACTGAAGGCACTGCACGCAGAGAGAGGGAAAAACAGTTGTAATACAGGGGGTTTTCAGGACGTGGAATTCATCCTGTATGACATTGTAATGACAAACATAGGCCATTTTATATCATCACATAACATGCAGAACTGTGTAGGAGAGAGTGCAGACTATAATGTGAACTATGGTCCATGCTTAATTGGTAAAGCCCCAGAATGCATTTATCAATTACAATGAATGTGTCATACTAACCAAGGATGTTTAAGTGGAAGGGTGTGGGAGGTGTGGGGAGTGGGGCATATGGGAATCCCTATATTTTCTGTCTATTATTGATGTTAACTAAGTACCTTTTAAAAAATAAAAAATAATTTTAAAAAAGTAAACACCTAGGGGAAAGAGGACAGATAAATTTCTGAAGCCTGACGAACTTAAGGAGACATTTTTGCTCAATAGGGCTATTCCCGCCTTAGAGATGTGAGGTCACTGGTTTGATTACCTGGTCTGAGTTATCAGGCATCCAGCTGATATTTTATGACAGGGAACATATAGACATGCTTTTTTTTTTTTTTTTTTACTGGGAGGTGCCAGGGACCGAACCCAGGTCCCTCCATATGGGAGATGGACACCCAATCATTTGAACCACATCCGTGCCCCTAGACATGGTTTTATTTTAGGTTTTCTTAGATCTGTAAATTTTTTTTTAAAGAGGGAAGGATGTTTTCCTTGTCTTTTCTTTCTCCCCTGTGGTTGATGCAGTTTTGTTTCTTGTTTCTTGTTTCTTGTGTTTCCCTTTTCTTTGTTTCCCCCTTTTTTCTTTTACTGATTTTTTTTTTTACCTCAGTTATTTATTGTTTTTCCTTCATTTTTCCTTCATTTTTCTATCTTTTGTTTTTCTTTCATTTCATCTCAATTTTTTGGTCTTCAAATTTTTTTTTTGCTTTTATTTCTCTCTCCTGTATTCTTTCTTTTCTTACTTTTCATGTTCCTTTTCCCTTTACCCTTTTTTTTATCATTATTATCATTATTCCAGGATAATTCATTCTATATATTTTTCTCCATTTTGTTTCTCATTTCATTGTTGCTATTGCATTTTTCAAATTCTTATTCCTCTGCATTTCTTATGAATTTTTACACTTGTTAATTATTTTCCTAGGTCTTTTATGGTTCCTCTTCTAACCTTGTAAATTATTATTGCTATTATTCTTTTTCTCTTCTTATTTCTGTACTTTTCTCTGGCCCTAATTCATTATTTTTCAAGGGAACATGGACAACAACAAGGAAAAAGAATAGGAGAAATGAAGTGTCAATGTGAAACCTCACCACACACACACACACACACACACACACACATACACACACACACACAAATAAAACCCTAGGGAAGAAAGAGAATGTAACCAAATGAATAAACCCATTAATACCATAAAGATCTTGGAAGAAAATGTAAGGAAGCATTTACATGATCTTGTATTAGGAAGTGGTTTCATGAACCTTATGCCTAATGAGCGAGCAAATAAAAAGAAAATATAGATAAATGGAACTTCCTTAAAATTAAAAACTTTTGCACATCAAAGAAGTTTTTCAAGACAGTGAAATGCAGCTTACTCAGTGGGAGAAAATATTTTGTAGCCATTTATCTGATAGGGGTCTAATATCCAACATATATAAAGGAATCCTACATCTCAAAAATAAAAAGACAAACAACTAATTTTTTTAAAAAAATGGGCAAGTGATATGAATAGAAACTCTTCCAAAAAATAAATACAAATGGCTAAAAAGCAAATCAAAAGATGTTCAATATCACTAATTAATAGGGAAATGCAAATCACAACTACAATGAAATATCATCTTACACCCATTAGAGTGGTGGCTATTTAAAAAAAACAACAGAGGATTATAAGTGTTGGAGATGATGTGGAGGAAAGGGAACACTTTTCTTCTGCTGTTGAGAACATAGAATGGTGCAGCCATTTTGGATGACAGTTTGGCAGTTTCTCAGGAAGTTAACTATAGAACTGCCATATGACCCAGCAATCCCACTGCTGGGTACACATCCAGAAGAATTCAAATAATGGACACAAATAGATATATGCACACCAATGTTCATAGCAACATTATTCTCCATTGCCAAAAATTGGAAATGACCCAAAAATCTATCAAACAATGAATGAATAAGCAAATTGTGGTATATACATACAATGGAATATTACTCAGTTGTAAGAAGTAATGTAGTCTTAAAACACAGTATAACATGGATGAATCTTGAGGGCTTTATGTTGAGTGAAATAAGCCAGTCACTGAAAGACAAATATTACATTACCTCACTGAAATGAATTAAGCAAATTGAGCAGACTCACAGAGCTAATGTCTCAAAGAGAGGTTTACAGGAGACTGAAATTGAGCAGAAGGTTGTGAGCCAATGCCCATATGGGCACACTCTATGATAAGGTGGGAGGGTGTAGTTGTACAGTTGATGGGCATGACAGTGTTGCTCTCATGCTGTTGGGTTTGGCTGTTCTGGTCTGTGATGGGTGGAGTGTATTGGGTTCGAGTTGGACTATCCATGAAACTAGGGAAAGGCTTAAGGGAAAGAACTGGTGAACTCTGTTGATTTGCAAGTTTTCTGTTAAAACTATAACATTGAGAATGTTCTTTTGGCAAATATGATTGGGCAGGATTACTGGTGTAAGGTGTTGGATGTGGGGGGTGCATTTAGGACAGGGTGCCTTTGGTGCAGGTTTTTATGGAATATGTAAGTGTTCATCTTCTTATAGTGTGTTGTATCAGTAGGTGGAGACCCACACAATAAATAAGAAAATATTAAACTCCCATCCCGGGGAGTCTTGCTCTGTTCTCAACCAGAAGATCAAGAGTCTCTTGAGAACATAAGCAGTGCCTAACAAAAGAAAATAGACCAAAATATCAAGCCCTCAATATTATTAAAAGTAACTGTGAATCTTATTCTTCAAAAAGTGAAACTTATTGGTTACCATAGGTCCCAAGGGGAGGGTGAGGGAAGAATAGAATAGATGGAACTGAGGGCATTTTTTTAGGGCTTTAGAATTATTCTGCATGATCTCACTATATTTGGTACAGGCTATTTTAAATTTCATCAAAAATTATAAACGCATATGGTCCAAAATATAAATCATAATGTAAACCATTGACCATTGCCAGTAGCAATGCTTCAATACTTGTATATCAATTTTTACAAATATTCTGAGCAGAGGGAGAAGGAAAAACAGGGGTAATATGGGACCATTTTCAGGACATTGGAATTATCATGAGTGACATTGTAATGATGAATACAGGCCATTATATATTTTGCACTACTTACAAAGTTGTGCAGGACAGGGTATAAACTACAATGTAAATAATAATACATGCTTAGTGGCAATACTCCAATATGTGTTCATCAATAGTAATGCACCACAATAATGAAGGATGTTGTAATGTGGAAAAGTGTGGGAGGGATAGGGAGCAGGACTTATGGAAAACCCTTAATCTTAAAATATTTTTTAAATAATAAATAAAAGTATTTAAAAAGGGTATAGCTCAAAATGCAAATCATAATGTAAACCATTGACCATGGCCAGTAACAATGATTCAATATTTGTACATCAACTGTAACAAACAACATCCACATGCAAAATGTTATTAAGAGGAGAGTAGGGAAAAGGTGGAAGGTGTTGGGTATGTGGGAATCCCTATATTCTCTATGTGACTCTTCTGTAACCTAAAGCTTCTTTGAAGATAAAACAAAAAAGAAAAGAAGACACTGGGGGACTATACAGAAGAAAATCTCACTGTACATAAAAGGCATAAGATCTTATAGAGAAAAGACATATTGTCAAAAAAAATTATTAATTAAAATTTTTAATTTTTTTTTATTTTTTTTTGTATTTTATGTTGTTTTTAGCTCTCATTATTATTTCCTTTTTTATTATTTTTATTTGTTTATTTACTTGGATTCATCTTTGGAGAGGTTTTGGATCACAGAAGGGTCACAACTGTGGCAAGGGAGTTACATTGGTGCAGGGTGTCAGTGATGGGGGATGCATGGAAAGGAGTTAACCTAGGGCATGCCTCTAAGGCATATACATATGTTCAGTTATTCATGGGGCATTGTCACACTGAGTGGAGACCACACAATAACCAAAAGAATATTGAATGTCCACCCTGGGGAGTTCTGATATATTCTCTAAAGAGACAACAATAATCTTCCAACTACAGGAGTGTGCCATGTGAAGGAGGATGGACAATTGTGCCAGGCCTTTGATATTGATGATTGTATTTATGAATCTTTTATTTAGAAATTGAAACTTAGCCTAGTGTTATATGTTGCCTACAAGCTACCTCTGAGGGACTCCTTGTTGCTCAAATGTGGCCTCTCTCTAAGCCAAAATCAGCATATAAATGAACTACCTTCCCCCCAGCATGGGACATGACTCCTAGGGGAAAAGCCTCCCTGGCACCAAGCGATTATTACCAAGTGCCAACTATCAATGCATCTGGAAAAAGACCTTGACCATAAGGGGAAAATGATAAATACAAATGTGTTATTATGGCTAAGATATTTCAAAGTGTGATGGGAGGTCATTCCAGAGGTTACATTTATGCACATCTCAGCAGGATCTCATTGACTGCAATGGTAAATATTCTCTCAAATAGTGGACCTCCTGAGGGCTCTAGATACATCCAATCATTATAGGCAGGACAGACAGCTCTAGCATTTGGTATTCTGACAGTGGGTCTTCCACTGGTATTTACGCTCCCCAGTGTGACAGAGTTGGACTTATTTGTGGTTTCTCTACACATGGTTCTTCTGCCCTTTCTATTTGAATGTATAATTAGTACTAACCTTGATAGATATATGTCCAAGAGACTTAAATATTTGACCATATTTACCCATGTGCCAGTTGGGTACTGAACCTCATCAGGCTCCCGACCTACTCTCCCAGAGACTCACCTTATAACCAAAGATAAAAAATGTGAAAATGAAGGATGGAAAAAATATTCCATGAAATAACCAAAAGAGAGTTGGGGTGGCTCTACTAAAGTCAAACAAAATAGACAAGGTCAAAGTCTGTTAGAAGAGACAAAGAAGAACACTATATATTAATACATACTCTAAATTTAAAAAATCCCATACCACCCAATTTTTGACATTTAGCATTGATACAGTACATTCTTTGCCACTGATGCAAGAATATTACAATATTGCTGTTAATGATACTCATAAATTATATTAACTGTATTTTACCATATATCACCATATTCTTTAAACCTTTTAATAATGACATGCATTTGTTCTATTCCCTGGAAGAAAATTCCTGTATTTGTACTATTAACCACAAACCTCATCTACTCCTGAGTTCACTATGTTGTACAGTCCCTAGATTATTTTCTAGCTTTCTGTAAATTGAAATATTATATTCACAGATTACCGCTTTTAACCACAATCACATTTATAAATCAGCAGTCGTAGTTATACTACTATGATGTGTTACAAACAACTATCCATTTCCACATATTTAAATCAACCTAATTTAATATTCCACATACATTAAGAATCAGTATCCCTTCTCAGCCCTCATCTTTTCTCCTAGTTACTTATACTCTACATTGTAGCCCCATATGTTTACTCATCATATTTAGTTGATATTAGTGGAACATATGGTATTTGTCCTATTATGTCTGGCTTATTTCATTCAACAATATGTTCTCAAGGCTCATCCATGTTGTCATATGTGTCCCAATTTAATTTTTTCTTACTGCAGCATAGTATTCCATAGTATGAATATACCACATTTTACTTATCCCATTCACTGCTTGATGGATATATAGTTTGTTTCCATCTTTTGGCAATTTTGAATAGTGCCAAAATAAACATTGGGATGCAAATGATTGTCACATCTGTTTTCAATTCTTCCAAATACATTCCTAGTGCAGGAAATGCTAGATCATACAGCAGTCCTTTATTTAGCTTCCTGAGGTAATGACTAACTATCTTCCACAGAGGTTGCACCATTCTAATTTCCCACCAATAGAGAAAGAGTGCCACTATTTCTCTAAGGCCTCTCCAGCAATCTGTTTTTCTTTTTTTTATTAATAACCATCTATATGATGTGTAACCATATATCATTGTAGTTTTGATTTGCATTTCCTTCATAACTAGTGATATGAAACATTGTTTCATGTGCTTTTGGGTCATTTGTATTGACTCTTTGGGAAAATGTCAGGTCTTTTGCCCTTTTTAAAAATTTTTCTTGAAGTATATCATTCATACATGAGCATTCATAAACAATGAAAGTATTGTAAAAGTTGCAAACTTACAAAAAAACATGCATGACATCACAGAGTCTGATGCAGTTCCATCTACCTTTCCTCCTTGGCAGGGTCAGGGGTGCTGTCACAGGTGTGGGAAATAGTCTAAACAGTGCAGCAAAAACTGACTGCAGCTGCTCAAAGTGTCTCAGGAAGCACCATCCACTCACCTCCACTACTAAGGGCACGGATGGAGCCATAGGTGTGTGGAGCCATCTAATCCATTTGGGCAAAAAATGACAGCAGTTGCCTGGAGAGACTGATGAAACATCACCCCCCCCACTTCCTTCTCTGCCAAGGTGGAGATGGAGGCACAAGTGTGGGTAATAGTCTAAGCAATGTGGGCAGATACTGACCACAGTTGCCCAGAGATATTTATGCATCTCTATCCACCTTCTTTCCTCAGTCTGGGTCCTATAGTGAAGATGACTTGAACAGATCTGTCAAATAACATGATATGGACATGTCACAATAATAATAATAAACCATTATTGTTTTACATCTCTGAGATTTGAGGGATTGTTTGTTAGTACATCATATCTTAGCCCATCTTCAAAAGGACAAAGGTAGAATACTGTCTAATATTATAGAGAAGAGTGGAAAGATGTGCTTTCATACATTGGTGATGAAATTTTAATTGACAAAGAATTATTGAAAAGGGATATACCCATTTAAGTTCCATGACAGCAAGACTGTGTTTGCTAACTGTTCTACCCCAACACCTACAAAAGTACTTTTGAGATACAGGCAGTCAATAAGTTTAGGTCAAATGAAAAAATAAATGACAAGAGCGAATTAAATTTTAAAAGAAAAAAATAAATTTTCTCTATGGACTAGCACTTTAACTCCATTAAATCTGTCCACAAAGTGTGTTTCATTAGTATTCTTTTTTGTAGAGAAAAATGGAAATAAAGTGAATACCCATTAAAAGAATAATGTCCAGTCTCCACAGCAAGGAACTTTATTCTGTTTACTCAGTCATAAATTAACCCACACTCACATACATTAGAGCCCTGCAAGTGGATCAGATTTCAATAACATTTTTGGCTAATTAGGAAAAGAAATGTATTTATAATGCCAGTCATGTACACATAGCCAGATAGGCCAAGAAAAACTTCAAACAATTGTGCTGAAGTGATTAGTATAAAGGTATCCCATGGTGATTGTCATAAGCATAACCAGAAACCAAATCTCTCTGGAGAAAAATCTCCTAAATCTTCAATTAAGGCTACACTGATCCCTAAGAGCACACTTCAAGATCACCAAACATGCAAGAAAGTGATCCCTGTGGCTTAGAGTCAGCAGAAAATTGTCAGCAAATTCAGACCCTCAAGGAATGCATATGTTGACATTGTCAGATACAAAATAGCTATATATATGGTATATACTATAAGGTCAAAAAAGGGGTAAACCATGAGATTTGTGTTTATCATCTCCATGGATCCCCATCAAGCATCTGGTATTGAGTCTGGGGCTTCTCTTAGTAACAGGGACAGCAGTCAGGAAAATCTAGAAAGAAACAGAGAAGAGAAAGGACAAGGGGAACCAATTGTTATCAATTTGTGTCTGTTACTATAAGACGAACTTCTGAGTGCAAGACCATTCCTAAGAGAACATAATTAACACAAAGACCCATCTCAGAATCTGTCACAGAAATTTTAGGAGGCCATGCTTCATGAGGGTTGTTTTAATTCAATGATTGAATGTTGCAAAGACATTATAGTAGGCGTACTCTACAAACAAATTCCTGTGAGAGCCTGTAGTTCTCTTACATGTCAATTTGACTCTGGAATCCCCATCATCCTGGCAGAAAAATTCCAATATTTCACTGCAGTCTAGGACACTGACTATCCTCTTTACCTTTTTCATTAACTTGCGTCAGACCTGCATCATAGTCTGGTGACCCTCTGCCCTCTGCTTTTTCACTGCTATTTTACCTTATAAGCCTTTACTTATATAACTCTCATGCATATTTGTGATGGTTAAGATATGTGTCAATTCAGCCAGGTAATAGTTCCTATTTGTTTGGTCATACAAGCACTGGGCTAATTGTAATATAAGAACATTTCATGAAATTTAATCATCAGTGAGTTGATTGCATAGATGTCTGGTTACATCTCCAGTCTACTGAGGAGATTGGCATCAGCAATGAGTGACATATCATCTAAACAGTTGAAGGCATTAAATGGAAAAGTGATTTCAGCATTCAGGGAGAGAATCTCCATCTCTATTTCAGATAGCCAGACATCCCTGGGAAATTTAATTAGGATCTTCATCTGAGCCCCTGGCTTGCTCACTGCCCTTCAGAATTTGACCTGTGAATCTCCATTGCCACAGGAAACAATTTTATAAAATTGCATAATATTTACAGATAACTCCTGTTGTTTCTGTTTCCCCCAGAGAACTCTGACTAATGCAACTTGGTACTGGGAGGGATTCTAGAGAAACAGAATTTTAATAAGGTATTATGAATAGGTTCTGGGATTTCTGAAATTGGCCCTCTACTCTGATTAGATTCAAAAGCAATAATGACTCTCTTTCCAATATCAAGAAGCCACTGGACAGTCCCTGATATGATTTTACAATAGAAATATTCAAAATGTCACCACTGGATGTGATTACTTCTATTTGCATAAGAAGCAAGAATCTGGTTGAGAGTGTTTTTAACAATATTACAGTGTTTTGTGGAAATAAAAGTTACACTGATGTTGCCTGGCTCTTCCTAAATATGCTGTATACATTTATATAATAAAAGGATGAGCTGAAGGCTTCAAATTTGCACATTAAGCACCACATCAATGATGTAAATTTTTCTATGTGTTCTTTAAAATAAAATATTGTTTCATGCAGCCACAACTTGAGATCTCTGAAAACCAGATTGAGTCTCATTGTACAGTAGCAGAGTTACAATAGAAACTAAAATCTCATGCTTTTAGGGTGTCTGTTGTTAAAGTGAGGGCATTGATTGGTATGGAGTGGAATCCTGAGGATTCAGATGGAAACATGTGGGTTGATGATGATGGCACTGGGGACTTTGAAACCCTAAATTCTGGTAAGTTTTTACCAGATAAGCCTGTAGTGAGGAGACCACCCAATGTCAAGCTTGCATCACACAACCTCCATCTTGTCCCAAAGAGTCAAGACCACTTCTCTTCCCTAAGAAGGTTAACCCTCAACTTCAAGTCTGCACTGACCAATCCCCAGCCTGCCCCAAGGTGTCTCAACCACCTCCCTGCCTTTAGGAATCCAACACTCAATCTCCATCTTGACCTGACGAGTCTGACAGCCAATCAACATATAAAGAGATAAATCCTGCCATACCAGGTGAAACTGCAAGGGAATGCCCTGTAATAATTGTCTTGTAAGACACTTATAATTCTTCTCCTAATCCTACCATATGAAGACTCTTCTCTTTCTGACATATGTTTTGACTAAAGTTACAATAATCTCCCAAAGGTGAAGTTCAAAGTATGGCCAAAGCAGAAATATGCTATACTTTAAAACTACTCCTTGTATTTTCCAATTTATATAGAGAGAAATCAGGGAAATATGTGTGGGAATGGATATTAAGGGTATGGAAAAATGGTGGAAGGAATATAAAGTTGGATAAAGGCTGAATTTATTGATATGGGCCCACAAAGCAGAGATTCTGGATTCAATGTAGCATGAGGGGTTAGAAAGGGCTTTAAGAGTTTGTTTGGATGGCTGACTGAAACATGGAGCCAAAGATGGCCTACAAAGACTGAGGTTGAAAAGCCATATTTACCCTGGCTTAATTTAGATGAGATGATCCAAAGGCTTAGAGAGATTGAAATGCTAGGAAGGGTTTAACATCTAAGACCTCCCTACCCACCCCAGGGATATCCAAAGGCTACATCTTTCACCAGGACTATAAGGAATAAATTTGTGAATCTAACTTCATCATCCCTGAAGAGTTTTGTGGTTGCTCTTCTCTGTAGGTCAGATATCACTGTGAGAACAATTGTCACAGATCTAGGATCCTTAAACACTATTAGGATGATATGATCTCAGGCTAACAGAAGCAAAGAAGAAGCACTTAATCAGAATAAAACATGTGGGTATGGCAACCTCAAAGAAAGGCAGACTCAAAGCAGCAATCAAAAAAGATTGATTCATGGGAGCCAGGTGATCAACCACTAAGCTACATCTGATCCGAGTGGGAGAAGATGTGGCACAAGTGTTGAGCACCTGCTTCCCACATGGGAGGTCCCAGATTCAGTTCCCAGTGCCTCCTAAAAACAAACAAGCCAACAAAGAAAAAACAAACATGCAAACAAATGAAAAAAAAAAAAATCCAGGGGAGCCAATGTGGTTCAGTGGTTGAGCAACGGCTTCTCACATATGAGGTCCTGAGTTCAATCCCCAGCTACAGAACCTCAATAAAAAAAGAGTTTGAGTCACATAGACCTTTGTGTTTGCTAATAGATCATGGGATTGCTAGTAGTAAAATAGATGGGTGATCTACAAAATTCCTACTTGATCTGTATAAGCAGAAGAATTCTAGGTCAAGTGAAAAAAGCTTATCTTGGAAAATAAAAACAGAGAGTCATGGCTCCTTAATTAAATCCCAGACTTCAGACAGATTACAGACCCAGAGCCCCTTGAATGAGTGGAAGGACAATTCCCCTTGGGTAAAGATCCTGTTACACTGCCAAAATTTTTACTCTTAATCTTCCTCCCCACTTTACCTAAAGATATCTACATACTTTTACCAGAGTGGCCATGCATTGGGGAAACAGAAATGACCAGACACTTCAGAGATCATTAGACTATGGCTCAAAAGTGATATAATGTCCAAGAGACCCAAACCATCACTGTGATTCACCAGTCAGAGAAGGGGTTTATGGAGGTTACGTGATTGATGGTATGTTAGATCAGGTACATCTCACAGAGTGTACAGTTTGTCCCTTCCCATTCTCTGGTTATTTCCCCAGTTACAGAATGCATAATTGGAATAGACATACTCAACAACTGGCCGAGTCCTCACATTGGTTCCCTGACTTATGAAGTGTGGGCTGTTATGATAGGGAGGCCAGGTGGAAGCCACTAGACCTGCTCCTATCTAGCAAAATAATATATCAAAATAATACCAGGTTCCTGGAGGGATTGCAGAAATCAGTGCCACAATCAAGGATATGAAAGATGCAGTGATGGTGATTCCTACGATATCCCCATTCAACTAACTTATTTGACCTATGCAGAAAACAGATGGATCTTGGAGAATGACAGTGGATTCTTATAAGTTTTACCAGGTGCTGATACCAATTGTAGCTACTGTCCCAGGTATGTTATCATTGCTGGATAAAATCAAAACATCTGTTAGTACTTGGTATGCAGCTATTGAACTTGTAAAAGCTATTTTCTCCATTGCCATTTGTACGGACCATCAGAATCAGTTTACTTTCAACTGACAAGGCCAGGAGTATACTTCCCTGTCGTACCTAAAGGGTATCAGCCCTATGTCATAATATAGTTCACAGGGAACATTATGCAATCTCCCTCCCACAAGGCATCCCACTGGTCCATTATATTGATGATATCATGCTGATTGGATATACTAAGCAAGAAGAAGGAATGACTCAAGTTATTGGTAAGGTATTTGTGTATGAGAGGATGGGAGATAAATCCAACTTAAGTACAGGGAATATACACCTGGTGAAATGTCTAGATGTCCAGTGGTGTGAAGCATGGTGAGATATCTTTTAGAAAGTTAAGGATGAACTGTTGCATCTGGGCCTTCCAATGACCAACAAATAGGCACAACACTTTTTCTTTTTGGGTTTTGGAGACAATACATTTCTCATTTGAGTGTGCTGTTCAGTCCCATTTAATGAGTGACCAGAAAAGCTGCTAGTTTTGTGTGGGACCAGAACAATAGGAGGCTCTGTGACAGGTCCAGGCTGCTCTGCAAGCTGCACTGCCACTTGGGTCATTTGTTCCAGCAAGTCCAATGATCCTGGAAGTGTCAGTGTGCAAATAGAAATGACATCTGGAGCTTTTGGCAGAACCCTATAGGAGAATCACAATGCAGATCCTCAGGATTTTAGAGCAAAGACTTGCCATCCTCTGAAGATAGCTATTCACCTTTTGAGAAAGAGCTTTTGGCCTGCTCCTTGGCCTTAGTATACAATGAACACTTAACTATGGGACATTAAGTTAACATGAGTCCTGAGTTGCCTATCAAAGGAGTCTGAATGTAAGAGTGGATAAGCAAGAATGCTTATGCAGAATGTATGAGCAGATAAACATTTTCTCAGGAGGTTATATTTAACATACATGCAAGGATTCCAGGTTAAACTCACTGTTAAGTGGCTCTTAAAATTCCAGGAAAAAGCTCAGTGAAGTGGAAATTTTTTTTTTTTCTTGAAGAAGAATAATCTTGCTAATGGAAATAGTCAGTGGTTATATTATGTAAAGCCAGAGTCCCACTAAATTATTATATTCTATGGGAGGACCCATAATTACCAAGGCCTTTTGGGAACCATTGGTGACAGAGACCTCAGAATCACCAATAAATTCAGTGGTGGCCTGCAGGGGAGGCCACCCAGTGGTCAATTCCCCTGACCCCTAGTCAGTAATTGGGATTTATATGTCTGGCCATTTGAGAAACTCCCAAATTGTATTCTTGGTCTGTGGTTTAAGAGATCTCATAGTGAAGAAGGCCAAGTAGAAACATCTGGAATTGGTCCTTTGGCCAAGATAAATAATCAAAAGTAATATTATACCTGGGGGGTGGAGGTTATTGGCATTAACAAAAACCTTAAAAATGAAAGATTTGTTTTCACTGTTAGGCTGCAATTTCTTTTTCCATTCAAACTTTTACAGATACTGAATGGGTCCTGGAGAATGTTGATAGAACTTTGCAGACTTAACAAAGTAGTGGCCCTTATCACAGGTGCTGTGCCAGATATGGTGTGGTGGTTTAAAACTGTATGTACTCCCAAAAATACATGTTCTTAAATTTAATCCATTCATGTGGGTGGGAATCTTTTAATGAGGTTACTTCAGTTAAGGTGTGACTCACGTCATTCAGTATGGTTCTTAATCCTCTTATTAGAGTCCTTTATAAATGGGATGACTACACATAGAAAAAAATATTAAAGCAGGAATCTGAAATAAAGGGAACCCAGGAGCAAAGGAAGAGACCAGCAGCACAGCAATGTGGCAAAGGTGCTGAGGATTGCCAGCAGCCACTCTTCAGAAAGAAAGCAATGCCCTGATAATGTCTCTATTTGGACATTCTCACAGCCTCAAACTGTATACTAATAAATCCCATTGTTAAAAGTCAACCCATTTCATGGTACCTGTTTTCATGAGCCTAGCAAATTGAAACATGTGGTCACTTTGCCTGAGCAGATAAAGCCTTTGGTTCCTGGTGTGTGGCTATTGACAGGGAAAATGCATGTTTTTTCACTTTGATTAAAACCAGGATTATAAATTGTTTGTGTTCATGAAGGAAAAACAGAAGTATTCATTTGGATCATGGCTTTACTACCTCACCTGACCTCTTTCTTTATAAATACTGAAGACATATATATAAAATGGATATCTCACCGAATTTGTCACTAGACCATTATATGGATTCCATCATACTGATAGGGCACAATGAGAAAGATGAGGCTTGTATGCTGGATGGAATGTAAAACTCTTCCACTCCAAATAGTAGGAGATAAAACTAATGAAGTTTCAGGGACTTTTGTCATTTCAATAAAGGTTTGGGGTTTTTTTTTGGATAAATTTATTTTTTTTTTAAAAAGATACTTAGATTACATAAATGTTACAAAAAATTATAGGGATTCCAATATGCCCCACCTTCCACACCTCTCACAACCTCCCACATAAAAATCCTTCATTAGTGTGGCACATCATCTGCAATAGATAGACACAACATGGGACTTTGCCACTAAGCATGGCCCATAGTTCACATTGTAGACCACAATCTCTTCCACACGGTTCTGCATGTTATATGATGATATAAAATGGCCTATATCTGTCATTGCAATGTCACTCAGGATAATTCCCAAGTCCCAAAAAAGCCCCTGTACTTCAACTGCTTTTCCCTCTCTCTGCCCCCAGAGCCTCCAGTGGCCACTGGCTCCACATTAATGTTGTAATTTCTTCCATCGCTTGAATCACAATATGTCTATAACAGAATATGAGTAAGTCCACTCTAGTCCATAGCTCTTCCTCCCATCCTGAGGAGTCTGGGATGGTGATGTCCACTCCACCTCCAAGTGAGAGGGGACTTATATCCCATGGAGCTGCAGATGCTCTCCATTCCCTGGGATCGCCATTGTCCATCATCTCCCCATCAGGTGTTCTGGGTGAGTCCATTGAGCTGTGGAGTAGGAATGGCAACTCCACTTATTTTCCGGGTCCAGCTGGCACAGGGACAGCCTAAAGACTCCAGTCTTTGGAAATACACCTACAAACTCCAGTACCGCATATAGATTTGAATAGAAGGGACAGATGACCATGTGCAGGGAAGACATTTTTGAGTCCAACTCTGTAACTCTCTGGAGCAAGGATTCCAAAGTAGGGCCCACTGATAAGGCACCAAACTCTGGGGCTATCCACCCTGATATAGGACCTGGGTGTCTACAGAGCCCTCAGGAGCTCCCCTATTTGGGGTGATATCCACATTGGAAGCCTATGAGGTCCTACTGAGATGAGCATAATTGTCAGCTCTGGGATGATCTCCCGACTCACTTTGAAGTCTCTTAGCCATATGAACTCATTTGTCTTTACATTTCCCCCCTTTTATTCAAGATCTTTTTCCAGTTGTATTGCCCATTGGCTCTTGGTAGTAATCCCTCATTGCCAGGGAGCTCATCCCCGGGAGTCATGTCCCACACTGGGAAGAAAGTATTGCATTCATATGCTGAGTTTGGCTTAGAGAGAGGCCGCAATGAGCAACCCTTAGGCACCCCATAACTATAGGCTAAGTTTTAATTTCAAGAGCAAAGACTCATAAGGCTAGACATCAATAACACAGGCCATCAGTGGATCATCCTCCTTTGTCAGACACTGCCCCTCTACTTGCGGAACTGTTGCTGCTCCATTGGAGAATGTGACAGAGCTCTCCAGGATGGGAATTCAGTATTCTTTCATTTATTGAGTGGTTCTCCACCCACTGTGACCATGCCCCATGAGCATTTGAACAATTTCCTATACCTTGTATGTATTTTCAGGTGAACTTCCTTTCCCATGCACTCCCCATCAATGACAAACCCCAACAATGATCCTCTCCCACTCCAGGTGAAACCCTTCTGGGATCCAAAGTTTCTTTAAAGATGAAGCCAATACAATAGCCAAATACAATTAATAGGAAAATGAAATAATAATGATAAGTTTAAATGTAAGAGATAAAATACATGAAAACTTATTTTAAAAAAAACTAAACTAAAATTAAGGATTGGGTTATTGAAAAAATGGGGAAATTTTTTTTTTAATTGAAAAAATTTTTTTGACATTTTGCCTTTTATCACTGCAATATCTGGTGTCCAATCTGTATTGTGGCACCGTCCCCCTCACATGCCCCAGTGTCTCACTATTTTTCATTTAATTTTCAAAGAAGTTTTAGGTCACAGTAAAGTCACACACAATACAAATGACTCTCATATACCCAACCACCTCCCTCATTCCTCTCCCCATATTAAAACCTTTTTGTATGTGGATGGCAGCATTGTTATAACTGATATACAGATAGTGAAACATAGCTATGAATCATTGTCAATGATTTACAGTATGGCTTATATTTTAGATCATACACTTTATAAATTTTGATGATATTTACCATGTCCTGTGTCTATCACTGTAAGGTAATGAAAAACATTTCCACTGACCACTAAATACCTCTTTTTTGGTCTACTCTGTTCTTCTCTCCCTATCCACATGGGGCCCATGATGACCCCCTGGCTTGATTCATTGGATGACAATATTCATGATTACATGCAACAAGAGGTCTTGACAAACTGGTTTGTCTCCTCTATTAGGAACTGCTCTTGCTCTTAAGAGATACTCACCTATTTCTGAGCAAATCGGTCCTCCAAAATATGGGAGTCCATCTCCTTCCTGCTCATTGTGTGGTTCTCCACCCACTGACACAACACTTTATGACAGGATGAACACTCACACTCTCCCTAGAAGCATGCTCCAGATATGAAAAGCCCAAAGGTAACATCATCTTCAATGGTGAAATCCTAAAATCCTTCCTTCTGAGATCAGGAAGAAGACAAGGATGCCCACTATCACCACTTCTATTTAACGTTGTCTTAGAAGTACTTGCTCAAACACTGAGACAAGAAAAAGATATAAAAGGCAACCAAATTGGAAAAGAACAAGTAAAAATTTCATTATTTGCTTTCTTAGCAAGCCCTGAGAAATCTGCAACAAAGCTTCTAGAACATCAATAATGGTTTTAGGATTCTAATTGTCAGGTCATTTTGGCATATTCCTTCCAAAGTAAAATAAAATTGCTGTATTATTCATCCTCTAGCACAAAGAAGAAAGCACAGGGCCTGAGAGGACCCTTTGGGTTCCAAAGGCAATGAGGACACATGTAGAAATGCTGTTACAGCTCCTATAAAGGATGACATGGAAGGCTGACTCCTTGAGGCCTCTTCCACAGTTACAGGTTGTGGTGCAAACAGCTCTGCCAATGGGCCATTTGATCCAACAGAACCTATGATTTTTAGGTGTTAATAGTGGGGAACAATGTGCAACAGATATTAAGGCAAGCCCCAGAGTTAGAATCACAGCATAGGTCCCTGCAATTCTGGCCATCTGATGCAGAAAATTATTCCCCTTTTGAAAGTTTTTGATGTTACTAAGCACTCACTGAAGATGGAAATTTTGACTTTGGAGCACTGAGTGACATTGCATCTGGTGCTGCCCATTATGACCTGGGTCTGTCAGATGTGCCATGTCAAATACGCCAGTAACAGTCCCTCAAAACATGGAAATGCTGCATCTGAGATAAGGCAGGGGCAGGACCAAAAAGCATTAGCAAACCACAGGAGCAGGTAACCAAGGACAAGGAGAAAGAATAAAATTTTTTTCTTCCTTTACATTCTTCTTGGTTTGATACCTGATAATATCTAAAATGGGGAGACATTTAAAAATATGCATATAAAACTACATGAGTCATGATAATTTTTTAAAGTTATTAAAATGAGAATATTCTTGTATCTAAGATGAACAGGAATTTTTCACTGCCTAATGGGCTGCAAATCAGCTGTAGATACTTCCTGAGATTTCATCCATGGGCAATGGAGAAACACAGGGGAAAGGAAAGAAGAAATGAAAGCAGAAACACATGGTTTTATGTTTGTACCCAGTGAGGTCCTGCTTTTCATTGTATTAATGGTAGAGGTCTTATTCTTCCCTTTTACATTAGAGCATAGGATTTGAATATATTTTGTGGTTGTGATTCTAGAAACTAATTATAGGAACCCAAAACACAATAAAATAATATTTGTACTGAAGATTGGCTATCTTATAACAGCTAACATATATTCCAACAAATATAACAAATATAGTTTGACACCACCCTTCCTTAACATATACAATACAAAAGATATTAGTTGATATTAATATTTGACTTTGTATTTCACATAATGCTACATTTTTTTTTACTGAATTGGATTTCAAATAACCTTACTAATTTTAATAACAAGGAAACTCAAGAAAACTGAGTTTGTTTTGAAACCCAAACATGGATTCTTATTCTATTAAAAGAAGATTTCTAATAATCTCACAAAGGCCAGGCTAAATTTTACAAATAATGAAAAATAACTAGGTCAATTGTTGTCTACCTTAATGATGCCCCAATTATATTTAAAAGCAAAGTAAAGAAATCTCCATTGGATGTCTAGAAAAAGTCACATATGAAAAATTCTATTTACATAGAACAATTATCACATTGATTTCCTGAAACCACACAACACATGCCTGTTCTACAAGCCTTGAACAAAGCTTTGTTGATGGTCATCAGCATATCAGTTTTCACTGCTGGGAGGTATTCCTCATCTATTAAGAAAACACACATTGCCCCACCAGCTTCCTAAGAACTGCAATACAACCTTGTTCCTCAGGCTACAGATGCAGGGGTTCAAAATCGGTGTGAGGATGTTGCTGAAAGCATTGAGGACTTGGTCCCTTATTGAATATGGGATGAAGTGAAAGTGATGTATATAAATACGTTTGTGTCAAAGAAGAGATTCACAAGACATAGGTGAGAAAAGCATGTGGCCAAGGCTTTTTTCCTGCCCTTGACAGAGGTTATACAGAGGACAGTGAGGAAGATGAGAGTATAGGAAGCTGTAATGATACTGAAAGTCACAACAACCAGGGCAATACTTGGCATCATCATCATGCATCATCATCACTGATACACTGAAGGGTCCTCACAGAAGACCTTAATGAGAACTGGGACTGCACAGAGGAAGTGATTTTTCTCCTGGGTCCCCAGTTGGGGAAATGTATAAGATATAATCTGTATTTAAATGAACTTATAGAGCATCCAAATCTCAGCAACATGTGCAGAGAAAACCTGGGATGGGATAATGGAGTGGGTTTCAGACAGACACATAGTGGTTATATGTGGCGGCCATCAATGGAGGTGCTTAGCTCTCGGAGGAGAACTGGGCACTTCAGAACTTGGGGCCTCTTTCACCCTGGTTATAATCTTAATCATAATAGCGATATCTTTCCTTTTTAAATTGTTTACCTGTAAAAATATGCTCCTAGCTTATGCTGTGATTGGTACCGCTGGGTGCAAGACAAAACCTCATCGGGCGCTGGACTGGATAGTCAATGACGGGCAACTGGACCCCTTTTGCGATAAGCACTCTGGACAACCTAAGACAGGAACCTAGCCGATTGGTGCCAAAGGGCCCTGGCCCAATTGCTGCTACGGTCTCCAATAATGGGTAAGATCCAGTAATCACATAGCATGGTCCTGACCTAAAACAGGCACAGTCCCCCCAAAGCCAATCGAGGCCTCTATTTCCCCAGCAGGTAATTACCAAAAGAACAGCTAGCCCTCTTCA
>JAQZBX010033740.1:0-25305 GCA_029593785.1 Cabassous unicinctus
TTCCTTTTAAGGTGGAAGATGAGGACATTTATATGAAACTTTACTTCTTTTTTAATATAGGATATTAGTGCAATAAATAGTCCTATAAGAACTTCATTTGCATTGCACAAATTTTGATAAGCTATGATTTCATTTTAATTCAGTACAGAATAATTTCCACTTTTGTTTTGATTTCTTCTTATATTCAGGGGCTAATTAGAAGTGTGTTGTTTGGTTTTCATATATTTGTGAATTTTCCTGTTATATTTCTTAAATTAATTTAATTTCATTGTGGTAGAGAGCACAGTTTGTATGACATTAACAATTTTTAATTTATTGAGACTTATTTTATGACAAAGAATATGATTCATCTTGATGGATTTTCTGTGTGCAAATGAAAAGAATATGATTTTTGCTATTGTTGGATGTAATGTTATATAAATACCAATCAGATCAAATTGTGTAATAGTGTTAAGTCTTCATTTTTATTGGTGATTTTTCTCTGTCATAATCTGCAAACTCTCTCCAGGAAGTAAGCCAGTACTTACAGAGCTTCCCTTGTTTGGTCTCCATTTCTCAATGATTACTTTCTTTTTTTCAATATATTTTTTATTTTTTAAAAATACTTAGATTATATGTATTACACAAAAAGTATAGGGATTCCCATATGCCCCACTCCCCATACCTCCCACACACTCCCACATAAACAACATCCTTCATTAGTGTGGCATATTCACAGAAATTGATAAATGCATCCTGGGGCATTGCCACTGAGCATGGACCATAGTTCACATTGTAGTTTACATGTTCTCCCACACAATTCTGCAGGTTATAGGAAGATATAAAATGGCCTATATCTGTCATTGCAATGTCATTCAGGATGATTCTCAAGTCCTGAAAAAGCCCCAGTATTGCATCTGTTTTTCCCTCTCCGTGCCCCCAGAGCCTCCAGTGGCCACTGCATCCGCATCAATGTTGTAATTTCTTCCATTGCTAGAATCACATCAAGTCTATTGTAGAATACCAGTGAGTCCACTCTAGTCCATAGTTCATTCCCCAATCCTGAGGATTCTGGGATGGTGATGTCCACTCCACCTCTAATTCGATCCCATACAGCTGATGGATGGGACTCTCTTGCTTTCAGTTGAGGCTCCCTCATTTCCTTGGTATGGTGGTTGTCAATCCTCACCTTCTTGTTATTTGTCCTGGGTGAGTCCAAAGAACTGGAAAGTAGGTGTTGCAACTCCACTGAGGCTCAGGGCCCAGCTGGCCCATAGACAGCCCAAAGATTCAAGTCTCTTGGATGTACACCTACCAACTTCAGCACCAAGTATAGATTCAAATAGAAGGGACAGATAAGCCATGTGTAGGGAAGCCATAATAACTGAGTCCAACTCTGTCACTCTCAGGAGAACAAACTCCAAAGTAGAGCCCACTGCCAAGGCACCAAACTCCGGAGTCATCTGTCCTGACCATAAGAACTGGATGTCTCCAGAGCCCTCAGGAGCCCCACTATTTGAAGTAGTATCCACTTTGGCAGTCTATGAGATCCTGCTGAGATTTGCATAAGCGTTACCTCTGGGATGATCTCCTGACTCACTTTGAAGTCTCTTAGCCATATAAACTCATTTGTCTTTACATTTCCCCCCTTTTATTCAAGCTCTTTTTCCAGTTGCATTGCTAGTTGGTACTTGACAGCAAGCCCTCAGTGGCAGGGAGGCTCATCCCTGGGAGTCATGTCCTATGCTGCACAGAAAGTAATGCATTTATATGCTGAGTTTGGCTTAAAGAGAGGCCACATTTGAGCAACAAGGAGGCTCTCTAGAGGCAACTCTTAGGCATCCACAACACTAGGCTAAGTTTCAATTTCAAGAGCAAAGACTCACAAGCATAGTCATCAATATCAGAGGCCCATCAATGGACCATCCTCCTTTGCCTGTCATTACCCCTGCACTTGGGGGACAGTTGCTGCTGCATTAGAAAACATGGCAGAGCTTTCCAGGATGGGAATTCAATATTCTCTTGGTTTTTGTGTGAATCTCCACCAACTGTGACAATGCCCTGTGAATGCTTGAAACATTTATATACGTTGTCTGTCTTTACCTTACATCTGATGTTCTGAAAATTTTTGTTTCAAATATTTTGTTGTTTCAAATATTTTTAGTTTTATCAAGTGGGAGGGTAAATCCAGGTTCTGTGTTTTAATTTTCCTTAGAAGCAGAAATCTCTTGATTTTTCAAATTACATTTCTCCCTACTTTTAATAGTTTTCTTTTATTCTGCTCAAATCAAGTATATGCTCAATATGTGTGCTTAATCAGCTGATCTCTGTCCTTTAAAAATTGTCATCTCCTTACATACTCCTTATATCTATTATTACTATGCCCAAGATATGACAAGTTTTTTCTCTATATTCTATAATGGCACCCAATGTTACTATTCTGTGTGCTTTTGTACATCTCTTGTGGGGTGTTTTTTCTGATATCTCAAACTTAATATTTAAGAAATGGAACCTATCCTCCTTGTCATTGGATGCCTCTTGTCCTTCCCAAGTAGCAATACAACTATCCAATGTACATACCTTGTCCCAAGCAAAAAGAATAATAATTATATTTATAAATAACCTCACCCTTTCAATCTATGAGTTTCAAGTAGAACCAACCCCAACTAAAAAAGCCAAATTTGGCAAATATATTGATTAATCAAAATATCCCATCCATTGTGCCTAATATCAGAGAGTGTCATGTGATTGAAGCAAGGCTATGAGAGACTCTTCCAAAATTAGTTAGATTTATTTGGGAAAAAGAAACTGGCTTTTCAAAAGAATTGCTAAGCTCAAAAGGGATGGATACACAATGACTGAAGCCATTGAAACAGCACTCTTTGAGAATTAACTTTGGATATTTGATCCTGAAATCCAGCAAGATATATCCCTCTATCTTTTAATTAAAAGGTCCAATCCATGGGAGTGAATGTACCTCAAGCAGTTAAGGGCCTGCCTCCCACATGGGAGGTCCTGGCTTCGGTTCTTGGTACCTCCTGGAAAAAAAGAAAAAAAAACAAGCAAAAAAATGAAAAAAATCAACTCAGGGAAGCTGATGTGGCTCAGTAGTTGAGCACTGGTTTCCCACATACGAGATCCCAGGTTCAATCCCCGGCCCCTAGTATAAAAAAAATAAAAAGTCCAATCCATTTACCACTTTGCTGAAGTCAATTTCATGTGAGCTCCCATTATTTGATATTTCCAAATCTGTACTTTCTCTTGTGTCTTTTCCCCCATTTTTTTTTCCTTTTCAATAGTACAACAATTATTTTGTCAACCAGATTTGAAATATATATATATTGTTTTTCATTTACTTCTTCCTATTCATTCTCCTTCATAGTTACTACATCTTTATGAATTATCTTTTGATATTTTTCCTTACTCTCTCATTTTTCCATTTATTATTATTTCATGTCTTTATTTTATAAATTATGGGAATAGCCTTCTAGTTGGTTTCACTTCCTTCAATCTCTATATTTCTTATAATCTTTAAACACTACTGCCAGATGCATTACCTAAAAGTGCAGCTAATGTGATAATACTGCTTCACTCAAAAGCCTTTTATAGTCCTTCAGAAATTAGAGTATTTTTCATTTTGTACCCCTTCCTGAGTACGTGTTTCCTCACTTTTCTTTTTGAATCCTTGCCTAGTTATTTTCCCTCAATTTCTCTGTTTGTCTACATACTATATATTTCTCAAAGCGAATTAAAAAAAACAAAACTCCTTATACCACAAAATCTTCTCTGATCTTTTTTATAACCAGATTCATTAAGTACTTTAAATACATGATCTCAGAACCTAAAATCACTTTCTTGCTTTTACTACATATATTGTTCTCAAAAGACTGTCTTCCTTCCTAAATTGTTGACTCCATGAGAACAGAAAACTGTGTCTTATTCAGTCTTGTAACTAGCAAGGCAAGTAGAATATAGTAGTTTTTCTTTAACTATATATTGAATAAATGCATGAGCTCCATTAATTTTAAACAAGTGATAATTTTATTGGCTTGGCCCCTCTTAATTACATATGATGCAAGCACAACAACTACCAGCTTATATTAAAAAATATTAGAAGAGGGTTGGCAAATTTACAGAATGGATAATGTTGTAATTCACAGAACTAAAAAAGAGGAATTAGAATCATGGGAATTAGGACAATTCTCAAGAACTCAGAGTATAAATGAAAATGTGATCCTATCAGAGTCATGTTCATTTTGTATATCTTTAAAATTTAACTTCATGTTCGTAGTCCATTCCATGTGGCAGGAACATGTCTATACTCCATAAAGATCCAAGAAGAGAAACAAAATAGAGATTTTCCCTACAGCAAAAAGACAAACAAACAACCAAAAACAAATTTTGGGAAAAACATGGATTGACCCTGTTTGTAATCATTGCCCATTCTGGACCAAGCTCTAGCCAAGAGTGTGTTGATAGTAGAAGTTGTTAAGGGGCTGCCCCTATGGTCAGGGAGATGGAGTCTGTTAAGAAGGAGAAGGGTGTAAATGAAAGTTAAGAGAATAGCCACCTGTACATTAAAATAAAAATGAAATTTTGCCAGTTTAGTTCCTTCATCTTCCAATACTGTATAGAAATTTGAACACTATTTTAAAATGTGTATCATTTTATCTGAAATGATATCTTTGTGTTTGTTACTTTTTAATATGAATATTTCCTCATTCAATTTGCTTTAATCTAGTTTGAACCAAAGGTATTTTAATATTTAATTTAAAAATTGCATTAATTTAGATTAATTTTACCATTTAAAATTTATATTTAATTTAACGGTATTTAATAATGCCATTTATTTACAGAAACATTGGCAGACTTAATCAACGTACAAATATTAATACACATATATGAAAATTATAAATCTACAAAATTCATTATTATTTTTTACTATTAAATATTAAAGCATACCAAAAGTATCAACTCATCTAACAGTAAAATCTAATTTTTTAAAGTTTTAATGTTTTGTTATATTTATTTCAAATATCATTAAGAAATATAATGTTAAAAATATATTTATGAGGAAGAAATAAATTTTTCACTGATAACAATTGAGGTCCTTAAAATATCCTCCCCAATCCCATTCTCATCCTTCTTCTTAATGGTAAATGCTACATTGAAATTGGCATTCATAACTTTAACACCTCATTTTAAATTCTGTATAAATCAATTAATTCTGTATTTTTTACATTTTATTGATTTTGTGATTTATCAGTGTTATATAGGTTTAGTTAATTGACTTTACTCATTAATATAATCCATTGTATGAATATGGCACATTAATTTACAAATTATTCTCTACATGTATGTTTAAAGGGTTTTAATTCATCACAATTTCAAATAATACTCCAAAGAATATTCTTCTATGCATCTTTTTATACATATGGATAAAATTTTTTCTAGGTTGTATACCTAAATGTATATTTTCTAAGTTGTATTTTTATGCAAATTAAACTTTTAAAGAAGTAGTCAGAGTATTTATTCCACTTTCTAAATCTCTCAGGACTAGAGCAGTATTTCTCTATATCAATTAATATGATCTAAGAGTGTCTCCTTTAATCTACTAAATTATATTAATAAATTTTGTAAACAAAGCATGCATTTTTTGTGATAAACATGACTTCATCATGGTGCCTCTTTTATAACACATTTAGCATAATGCTTGCTCATATTGCATTTAGGATTCTTGCATCTACAAGTTCAAGGTTTGACAGACTTGAGAATAGCTTAAATTATTTTTCCTTATACTGTTTTTGCCTGAGTTGATATTAAATAAGTTACAGGGTCATTCCTTTTTTCTAGAGGACTTTGTATAAGATTTGAGTTATGTTTTTACTTGAAATAAAGATCATTTTGAGTTGGTACATTCTTGAAGAGAATAACTACTTATTCAATTTCTTTAAATTACAAGTCAAGTATATTTTCAGTTTTCTTAAGTTAATTCTGGAAGATATCTTGTTATATGAATATCTAGATTTCTTCCCAAGAATATATTGGCTAATATTGTTTATATTTCTCACTTATTTTTAAATCTCTGCCCTATCAGTAGCTATCTTATTTTATCTAAACACTAATTCATTAAGGAAATATCACAAGTTTGATGCCAGTATTTTCTTATCTTTTGTATACATAAATTCTAATTTTTAAAACAAAAAAGAAAAATAAATTTTAGATTAAAAAAAATAGTGAATCTCTTTTAAGTTTTCAATATTTTATCATTTCACATTGTACAATTTTCCAAATAGTATATAATTGCTTTTTTTGTTGCATTCTTGATGAGCCTTGTCAAATGTAATTTTACTAATTATTTTACAGAATTTGACCAAATTATTTTATATTTTTTCTATTTTATTAATTTCTTCTCTTATTTAATTTGTTTTCCTTCCTTTACCTTGCTTTTTTCCTGTGTTACTTTTGCTGACTTCTTGAGATAGATGCTTAGATAGTAAAATTTTGAATTTCCTTCTCAATTCTAGGGTGAATTATATGCATCTTATATATTTTAACATATGCTATTTTCATTATTGTTTATTTTTGTATTATTTCTGAATTCATTTTAATTGCTTATTTAGTTCATAACATTCTTGTGAGTAACACTTTAAAAATGAATGGAGCTAAATTTAGTAATCTTTCCATTTTTACATTTAACTTAGTTCAAAGTTAACTTTTTAAAAAATATTAAACTACTAATTAAAATTAATAAATATTTTATTTTAAAAATAAAAGTTAACTGCTTTAAACTGTTGAGTCTTTTTTATCATAGAGTATATAATCAATTTTTGTAAATTTTAAAGTGTATTTATTAATGCATATTTATTAAATGTGCATGTGTATATATGTAATCATTAATTTGGGATAGTATTCTACATGTGTTTATTAGTTCAAGCTAGAATAATGCTTGAATACTTAATAAGAATAAATTATATTTAATTGTATTTTACACTTCTGGTGTATTGGGCAATTTCTGTATTATTCAATTAATTTTTATACTATGATATTTAAGTTTACATTTTTAATTGTGCATCAATTTGGAACTGTCTTTTTTAACTGCTTGGAATTATACATCTTTTTTAAAGAATGCAGTATGTTTTTATTCTGAATGTCATTTTTTCTAGCATAAATATAGCTATATTAGCATTCTTTTGGATAGAATGTGATTGGTCTAACTTTCCCATCATTTAATTTTTCATTTTCCTTTGTTTTAGTCTTCTTTCTTTTGAGCTCTTTATTGCAAAATGTACTGCAAGTATATTTCACCTCAATGACTTTTTCTTTGGTCAGTACCCAGTGAAAATATATGAATTATATTTTATTCAGCATTTGTGGGTGTTATTTTCAGGGGGGTATTCAGGTTATCTAAAACACAATTTTTTTTTCTCTGTTTGTATGCATTACATGTCATATAAAGGGTCAGATATTAGATGTTTAAAAATATTTTTTTACTTGAAGACAAATTTATTTGCAGTGGACATTTTAGTGAATAAGGTTTTCTATGTTTTCTGTTTTTATAATTTTTATCTAATATCTTTGAAAGTCATAGCCATCTTATTGTTCTTTACCATGAAAGAGGTCCTTTTCATATTACGTCAGTGTTATATTTATAACAGGATCTCAGCTAAGCACCTTGTAAGAATATTTGACATGTCTTCAGAAAAATGATTAAACATATATACTATGTTTATATTTTGTTTTCACAAGTAAAATTACTTCTTGCAGCATATTATCTCTAACATAGAAAAAGTCTCATTTTTAAGCATTGAAATATCTTAAGAAACTCAGCATCTTTGATGAAGGTGTGTCTTAAAAAGTATAGTGGATATATAGTTTTTAAATGAATTTTGATTGTTCAGACCAAGTTGTTGTGAATGGAGCTCGTAAAAAAAAGATTCAGAATTGGAATTTGGGACAAGATAAAAAGGGACAAGTCAACAATGAGTCCAATATTTAGGCATGAACATTTAGAAAGATGGTATTTCCATTAAATGAGTTGAGGAAATGAAAAGGAGAGCACATTTGGGGACTGGAGGAAAGGCTAAAATCTCAAGATTATTTTTGAACAAGTTAAAATGTAGTAGCACTTAGATGTGTGTGTGTTTGTGTAGTTCAGAGGATATATCTTGGATAGAAATATCAATCTGCAACTTTTCAGCCATCAAAGGTATTTATGAGAGTCACTGTCTTTCAAAGCAACCAAGGCAGGCACAATAAACTGTCACGCTGCTAATATATTTGGTATGATATGACAGAAAACTAGCCATTGGATGTAGAAATTTTGAAGATATAGATGAGTTAAGAAAGGTAGTATATGTTGGGTGGTATGTCCTAGGGACACTGATTATTGCCATGTTGAGAGAAAATAATGTGAGGAATTAAAGATAGTAGAACATACACAATTCTTTTGAAGAATCATGCTTTAAGGGAAAAGGAAAAATAAGATAATAGCTGGAAGCAAAAATAGGAATAAGAAAAGGGTTGATGTGTTTGTTTTCAGTCAGAAAAATAACAGTATTTCTATATGATTATGGGTTTGATAAAATTTATAGTGAAAATTTAATAATATGGGAGAAAGTGTACAAATGCATGATTAATAACCCTGAGCAAGCCAGAGTTGGCTTGCCCTTAATTCAGAGTTCAGAAAGTTCATCCAGGAAAAGAGAAATTAGGTAGCATATATGCATACAGTTTCAAGTAGAAGAGCAAAGGAAGTGGAGGTAGTTTCCGGAACTACTCTTCTGATTGTATATTTTTTATCATTGAAATAGAATCAATATATGCAGTTCACCCTGAAATGGAGACAGCTGTTTCAGACATTTTAAAGGAAAAGACAAAGTATGCAAGTTATTTTAGCAGATTCAGAGAGTAAATTGGCAGAAGAAATATAGTTTAATTTTAGGGCAATATTAAAGTTCTGCTTAAGTGATCAAGTTAATGTGGGAAGAGTCAGAATGTTTTGTTTGTGTCCTCTTTCCTTGGCCAGGTTCAGTCTCATACTGGAAGGCCTGTGCAAACAGATTTAGCTTAAATGGTACTGTGGGTTCAGTAAATACACAAATAAAATTGAGGTGAAAGGGTAAAGGAAGCAATCCAAAGAAGTAATCTCGATGATTCCTCCTAGCATTTAGGCTGGGAAAATTGGGAAATGAAACTTTAGTTCATGTATTAGTCATCCAAAGGGGTGCTGATGCAAAGTACCAGAAATCTGTTGGCTTTATAAAGGGTATTTATTTGGGGTAAAAGCTTATATTTACAAGGCGCTAAAGAGTCCAACTCAAGGTTACTTCCTTAACAAACTCTGTTGCCATGTGTTGAAGCAAAATGGTGGGCTATATCTGTGAGGGTTCAGCCTTCATATTCCTCTTAAAGCTCCATGGGTCCAGCTTCTCCTGACCCATGACTGGAGACTGGCATAGGGCTCATCTCTTCCTGGGGCTGCAGGATCCTCTGTTTATCTTCTCTGTGTGTCTACTTCCGTGTAAGAGTCTACCAACCCACCAAGGTGGTGGGGACTCAGCCCTGCATGCCCTAATGATGTGATTGAACCAAAGCCCTAATCTTATCATAATTTAATCAAAGACATCTCAGCTGAATCTAATCCAATCAAATGGTATTACATTCAGAGGAACAGACCAGGTTACAAACATAATCAAAATCTCCTTTTTTGAATTTATAAATAATATCAAACTGCCACAGTTATTAACACTAAAAAGTTAGGAAAATCAATGAATAAATATTCCAGTAGGGTAAAAGGAATTTTGGAGTCAGATTATGATAGTGAATGACTTGAAATTTAGAGAGTACTTTAGTTTCCTAAGCTGCTGAAAGCAGACACCATGAAATAGTTTGGTTTGAACAATGGGACTTCTATTAGCTTACAGTTTTGAAGCCAAGAAAATGTCCAGTCAAGGTAATGCTTTTTCCCAAAGACTAGCTGCCAGTGATCCTTGGTTCCTCTGCCACATTGCAAGGAACATGGTGGCATCTACTGGTTTCTCCCTTCTCTTCTATGTTTCATTATCTCTGCTTCTTGCTTCCATGACACTCTCTCTCTCTCTCTCTCTCTCTCTCTCTGTCTCTCTCTCTCTGTGTCTCTCTCTCTCTCTTTCATTCTTTATTCATTCCATTTATAAGGGACTCCTGTAATAGGTTTAAGACACATTCTTAATGAGGTGAGTCACACCTTAACTGATGTGGTCCCATCAAAAAATCCAACTTATATTGGGTTTACACCTACAAGAATGGATTAGATTTAAGGGCATGTTTTTCTATTATTCATACAGTTTCAAACCACCACATTTTAATCTTAGGAGCCCCAAAGGACTTGTTATTTCCATATGCAAAATGTATTCATTCCATCAAAATATCTTAAATAATTTCAGTAACAATACTAAGTACAAAGTCTCATCAAAATTGGTCATGGGTGTGGTCTATCCTGAGGCACAAGTCCCCTCCATCTGTGGACTTATGATACCTAGAGAACAAGTTATTTGATTTCAATATATAAAGTAGGGAAAGTTATAAGATAAACATTCCAATTCCCACAGTGAAAAATTAGAAGAAAATCAGTGCACCCTTCCATTGCTCAGGTGGTAGAGTGGATAACTGTACTCTGGACATCTGTAGAAGGAAAACAAGGGTCAAAGGGCCCAAACAATTCTGAAACCCTTCAGGGCATACCTCATTAGATTTCAAGTGTGGCTGCCATTCTATCAGACCCCAAAATAGACAATGTTTTGTCCTTGGGGCCTGATAGAATGGCAGCCACACTCCTTCCATGTGCTTGCACAGTGACCATGCTTTTCTAGGACACTGGGGTGAATACTCCACCCTCTGAGAAAAATGGGATGATGGCCAGACTCTCCATAATACCAAAGCAACAGACTCTACCCTCCAAGAACACTGGGGTGGTAGCACCCTTTCTGAACAATGTTGTTGAAGGGTCTTGGCCTGAGAAGATGTCTTAAGTCCAGACCTCAACTTCCATACTTCTGCCTTTGAAGTGATTTTTCCTTCAATCTTTCCATTTTTTGTCCCTTTTATTCCAGGTTGGGTTCCATTCATACAGATCTCCCAAAAAGCTTGTCAGTTTTGCATGTAATACACAGGGGTCCAAGGCATCAGACAGTAGGGTTTTCCACAAATTCTTCCTGGATAAATGCATTTCCAATCATGATTTACACTGAAATGGCTGACTGGCTCCATGCTCAATTAAACCCTCACAAGAAGCACTATTCTCTGGGGACCCACTTTCCAGTAGCTCAGAATTGTCTAAACTATTGTTTTCTTGTTTCTTTGTACCCAGGAGTTCAGATCTCAGCTTATCCCTTTCCTCTTACATTTTACTATAGGTTGCAAGGAGTAACCAGCCTGCAAGTTCCATTTTTAACTTGGAAATCTTCTCAGCTAAATATCCAACTTCATCACTCTCAATTTCTGCCTTCCATCCACATAAAAACTAAATATTGTCAGGTTATCTGTCACTTTAAAACAAGGCTCACCTTTCTTCCTGTTTCTAATTGCACATTCATCATTTCTGTTTAAGACCTCATCAGAAGTACCTGTAGTGTCCATGTTTCCACCAACAGTTTCTTCAAAGCAATCTAAGCCTTTTCTATCAAACAGCTCACAATTCTTCCAGCCACTATTCATTACCCAATTCCAAAGCCATTTCTACATTTTTTTGTATTTGCATTAGCAGCACTCCACTCTCCTGGTATCAAAATGTTTTAGTTTTCTAGACTATAGAAAGGAGATACCATGAAAGGGTTCAGTTTAAACAATGGGAATTTATAAGCATACAGATTTGAGGCCAAGAAAATGTGCAAATCAAAGCATCATCAAGGCAATGCTTTCTTCCCAAGACTGGCTGCTGGAAATCCTTGGCTTCTTTGCCACATGGCAAGGCACATGGCAAGTATCTGCTGATCTCTCCCTTCTCTTCCAGGTTTCATTGATCTCTGTTTCTTGCTTCTGTGGCTTTCACTTTCTCTCTCTCACTCTATTCATTATCCTAATAAAGGACTCCAGTAATAAGACTAAGACCCATTTGAATGAGGTAGGTCACACCATAACTGAGCTAGTCTCATCAAAAGATCCTACTTACAATGGGTTTACATCCACAAAAATGGGTTGGATTTAAGAACATGTTTTTCTGAGGTACATAAATCTTCAAACCACCATGTAGGGTGTTAATATAGAGGTGAATGCTGAAAATTAAGTTGAAGGAGGCGAAGTTTTGGAAATGATAAGAACTAGGTAATAACCATAGGAGCGAATAGTTTAGTAAGGATGAATTAGTTTTTGAAATAAAGGCTACATACAATTCCAATGAACTTTCTTGTAAGGATTACTATTGTGTATATTGAAATCCCCAAGATATAGGAAACATGATGACAGTGAAATCTTCAGGGAATTATGGGTGTTAACCCAGGGGTCAATAGGTAACTACAATGAGAAGGAATAGTTGTTTGTATACTTCTGAGGAGGAATTAATGTATTCTAGGGTGCACTGAAAGAAAATAGTCTGGAAAGGTAAATTACAGTGAGAGTGAGTAACAAGGAGAACATCTCCAACATGCAATTGTGGAAAAGAAATATGGGAAAAATAACTAAAGATAGATTAAATAACTTTAAGTGAAAAGACAAACCTCTGAAGAGTTTGGTAGGGGAATATTATACATTTTTTAAGATGACACAGGAAGAAATGGAAAACCTGTTTAAACCAACAGGGTGGGATGCTTTGAGAGAAACAAAAGGAATCATAGAGGGGAGAAATACAAGAACAATAAAAAATGAGAAAATGCCTCAGCTTGGAGTTTGACTTTGGAGTTGAATCCCAGCTTTTCCAATGACTAGTCACTTAATTTTAAGGAAATAACATATTCTCTCTCTGCCTTAATTTTCTAATCTTAATATGGAAATACTAATATACACTTTTGAAAATATTTTTGTGAAGTTTAAATTAATGGAATTAGAACTGTTGACATATAGTATTGGTCTTTTATGTGTGCCAATTAAAACTGTCCAAAATAAAATAGCTATACCATATCAATATAGAAGGTGCCCAATTCGCGGTCACTATAAGACTGCAACTTTAGTAATTCTGGCAGAATAGTTAAAAAATACCATGTTGTTTTAGTCAGCCTATATGTACTAGTGTAGTATTTTTAAGGAATAGAACTTACATCCTTAAATAATATTTTCTATATTATTAAAAGATACAAATGATTTTGGAAAAGTTAAAAATTTACCTTTTTTTGTCTTTGTTAAGAAGTTATTTTAGTATAATTGTAAGAGGTTTTCACAGTAAATGTCTGCCCAGAAAAATAACTCGGAAGTTTGATACTATTAAGTAAGCAACAAGTAAAGTCTCCATATTTGATAGTTAAGTATGTTATATCTGCATTTCCAAAAAAAATATTAAACATAAATTGTACTTTCTGTGATTGTTCTGCATGGTGTAAAAGTTCTATAATTCAAAGGACTTAGAGTTTATTAATTTTATATTCTGGACATGAATTTTGATTTAGTAAACAGTCTCCTAATTGATGAAATCCACATTATAAAAAGTCATTCATAAGATAAAAATGAAATTTATTTTTATTTGAATATTATATTTTAACATGGAAGCCAAATAAAAAAATTTTAAAAGCAAAAGATAGACCAATATTTGTCTCTGATTAACTTTCAAATATTAAAAGGGTATGATTTTTCAAAATTTTCTCAAGGGTTCTATGCTAATATAATTATATTATGTTATTTTATGTTTCCAGAATGTTTTTTTTGTTTGTTTTTTAAAGATTTCTGGAAATTGTATAATGAGTGCATTTTACAAGTTTTTAAAGACACAGATGAGATTCAGAGAAAATGATTGCTGACAGATCAATGGTCTTAAAGTGATGAGTTACAGCTCTATAGCAAGATTTGATGCAAATAATCCTCTTAGTTATATTAACTACAATTCAAGCAGTTCTTGTTCTAGTTATGAATCTTGGTCTTTGAAAACAATCTCTAAGAGAGAAAAAGAGTAAAAAAATAAAACTCTATAACAATTGCTTCAAGATACTAAGCTATTGATTTCTTCTAGTTAGATTGTCACAAAAAATTTTAAAAGAAAGTCATTACTAAATGTCACTGGTAAATATGAGTCACATGCAAATATTTTTGCACAAGTTCTCGCTCACTATTGCAAACTTACAATTTTTCGAATCTGAGTTCTAATTCTATCTATGCCTGAAAATATATTTGAAAGATAATGAACTACTGGAGGAAAAAACACTGAAGCAAAAGCCCATTTTATCAGGGAATGATGGAGTAGCAAGCAGTTTGATTCACTTTTGTTTTCAAATCATTTTTCTCTATATGACCCAATAGTACCTGCCCATTTTCCGATTGTCTTTTGCAATGCAGCGATGTATCTCATCATAATGTGTGTTTTACTAACTACATTGTTTTGGGGAGAAAATCATGGAGCAGAGTGTCAATAACCTTGAAGAGGTGAAGTGTTCCCAGAAACATAGAGAGACAGAGAGAGAGAGAGAGAAAAAGAATAACACAATTTAAAAAAAAAAGTACTACAAACAGCACATTAAAAAATAAATGTAGGTAACCTGGGACTAATTATACTATTTGTAATAATTGACTTATCTTAAAATCCATAAAAATCCTTAAAACACAGCAAGTAAGTGGACATAAGGTGATGGGCCATGGTCTAAGGTCTGATGAATATTGTCTCAGTGTAGACTCAACATTTTATTCAAAGCAAAATTTTCAATCCAAATATAAATCTCACATAGCATTACCTTGAAAGAAAATTGACACCTTCTACAACAGGAAGTACAACAATAAGAAGTATTGTTCTAAGGTTAATGATGCTGTGGAGGATTTTATACTAGGATTCAGTATGTCCAGTTCACATCAACCTACACACATTAAGTGGTATAAATTATGTTGCCTTTTGAATTCTAGTCAAGAAAGGAAGTACACCTCAGCTATATAAAACTTTCTTAGGATTCTCATTGTATGTTTATCCTATCCACTAAGTTGTAAATTACTTAGGAGTATTTATTGGACCCATATATAAGCTGAACAATCTCTCTGTAGATAAAGCACATATCATTTGTTGCTATATTCCAAAAATGTTTGTTGGGAGACTTTTTTCCATGGGTCTTTCACATTTGGGTACACTGTGTCTTTCTCTGGTGAGTCCAGTTGTAGGTTATATCTTTCCAGAGCTTTGAAGTGCAGAACACTGACCTCTAATCCTTTTCCCCTCAGCATTGAGAGAGTGTAGAAATGCTGTTTTTGTTCTTTCCCCTGGGCCGTTCTTCAGGTTTTTTTAGCCCTCTGCTTGCAACTTCAGATTTCATATGTATTTTTTAGGTGCATAATCGACTGACCGTCAGACTAAGCTTTCCACCTCTTTTCTTCTCATTGGTAATTTTGACTCTTATTCTTCAATTTCGTGCTACTGCTCCCAGAATACTGGCCATAGCTCTGTTGGCTTCTCTGTGAGGCCCACTGTCCAGGCAAAACCTGGATTCTCAGTCTTTGGCCTTAGGCACAGATCAGCAAGTGCCCCTTTGGAAAAAAGTTACTTCAGAACCTCAGTTCAGCTCTCTGCCTTAATACCCCCACCAGGAACGTTGCCCCTCCTGCCTCAGGGCATCAGTATTTCACTGATGATTTTAAATCAATTTTTAAATGCAGATTTTGTAATTTTTCTTGGGGTCTTTTCTAGTATTGTCCCAGGCAAGTCCGGATGAGCTGGTCACCCTAACATGAGAGGCTACTTACATATGGCTTTTTAGAGTGGAAAAATCATGACACTCCAAATATGGTAGTTTACCTGTTCTACTTCACACCTATGTCATGTGACAGAACAACAAAAGCATAATGGAAGACTATTATAACTGCTAGTAAAAAAAAATTACGTTCTAGCTTATGGCAGATTCAGCTCCAGTTCTTTCTTCTTTCCATAAAGAACATTAAAGATACTATTTTGAGACACACTTTTACTCATTTTTTAACTACTGATTTACTATGAGATACTATTAATTTCATAATTATTTATGTCTTCTGCAAAGTATAGCAAGACTTTAACTTTTGCATCCTAGCACTTTCACCGACTAGTTAAGTGCATTTGGATAAATTACAAAATCCCTCATTTCTTCATTAGTAACTTGTAAGTGATTACATCTGTTTTGTATATGTTTTAAATGAGTTAATGTCTGTAAAACACTTAGAAGAGTGCCTGTCGTATAATAAGTGCTACAAAATACCGGTTAAATAAGCAAAATGAAAACAAATACAGTTTTTTTTTGTTTTAAAATTTAATAGTTCATTTGCTACCAGAAGCTGCAAGTATAAATTATTTCTACTGGCTGTTTGAATTGAAATTATTTGTTTTTTATATATAAAATTTCATACCACTATAGCCTGTAATGAAATTTAGCTTTCACGATGGGTTATATGTTACTATTCAACTAGCATTGCCCAGATTGTTCAGGGATTACACAGGGATCATTCAAAAATCCACTTCAATGTATATATATTTATATGCCTCTTGAGGGCACCATCATTCATGCTCATGAGTTTTACCACCACATTTATGCTGACATCTTCCAAATCTACTTTTCAGTATCTGCTGACCCAGTGCTGACTCTCCCTTTGCACCATTCTGTTTATGACATTTGAGTGTGGAATAGATGTCACTTGCAGTAACTCTCCTAATATGAGCATCCAGAATTGCTGCTTGCAGGCGTTTTTCTAGTACACTGGTCTGATGCTTTCAATAATAGTGGTTTCTCTTAGCAATATGAATTTTTTGCTTTCCTTCTATTTTTCTAAAGAAATATTTAAAAAGTTTATTTCTTCATTCTTGATGCAATATTTATGTTTAAGTTTTATGATGATTAATTAGTTCAGTCTTCTTTTGTGTATGAAATTTTACATGGCTCTAGAATGATCTTGTAATTAATATCAAAAATGGATTCTGTTTTCGATTACATAAAAGCATCAGGTTTATGAAAGTCAATCATACTTCACTGAATTCTAAGGAAGCTGCCCAACATGCAATCACCAACTGCTTCCATTGTTTTACCATTACTCAGTAATTCTTAAAGAAAAACAAATACATTAATGAGAAGTAATTAAAATTAATTGATATTACTTTTTCATATATTCTCTACTAATCTAATTGTCAAGTGAGATAAAGTTAATTTTCTCAAAAATTTCATATGTGCTGTTCTATCAATCTAATTCATTCACTTCATTTGATATTCTGATTAATATGGAGGAAGTCTACTATATCATGGTTCATTTTTTCTTCCCCTATTTTCCTTCCAGGATGCAAAATATGTCTACACATTATTCCCTTATTTCAATATGCTTCATTAGTATCAACAGACAATAATTGGGATTAAAAAAACAAAAACAAACATTTGAAATGGAACTATTATTATAGGTATGGAAAGTTCAAAAGAAAAAACATTTCTGCCAATGATTAAGTGTTAATAAAATAAACAAATAACAATAAAATAAATCCTGTTGTTCAGGTCTTCTGAAATCATGGTAATGCAAAGACTTCTCCAAAAATAACAATAATTTTTTTTTTATCATTTGAGTGTGCTGGTCTTAAATTGACAAAGATAAACATATTCAACAGTGAACATTTAATTTAATATTCCATTTGAGAAATAAAAGTTTCACCAGCTTCTTATAAAAATTGAAGTTATTGAAATCCAGGTTGAGATGGCAACTTGAAAATTTGAACATGAGAGCTAGAAGTATTGATATATAACTTACCAATATTTTCACAGAATTAGTAATGTTTTCAATTGAAGGAACACATACCCACTTAGCATTATGGTACCACACTGACACATAAATGTAAAGATAGTAATGGAGATATATGGTCTGTAAAGAGAATGTGAAAACTTCGATGTCCTTAAAAATCAGAGGGAAAAAAAGCCAATATTTACTTCATACACCCCACTTTATTATTCTCAGTGTTATTTGCTTTACCAGTGTGACATTACATGATTTTAAATAATCTGACTTTTTCAACTAATAAATTATATTATGATTCCTTAAATAACAGGAGAAATCATGTTCAGAAGCCCTATTTTTACCAGCAGATGGCTCTCCTAATGCTTTACCTACTAAGGATTTATGTCAATTGAAACGCCAAATCAAAACAATATCAAATGGAAATATGTTTTCTCTATTTCATGCCAATATTGATGTACATATTTGCTTCCATCTAAGGTACTTTTACAACCTTCATGAGAGGCATTGAAAAGCTAATACAATTACAGGCATTTTGCAAATAAAAACATACTTTACAAACAATTTTCTTTCTACACAGGATTTTCTCACCCATTGAAGAATACAGCCTATGGTTTCCAAGCCTGTTTCTAGAGGGAACTTCTGAAGAGTTTTCATATGACTGGGTTCAGAAAAATGAAAACCTGGACAGTGATGAACCACTGACTAACTCAAATTTATTATTTTAAAAGATTATATATATTTTTTTAAAATTACCATGTTACCATATGTTTTAATAATTTTCTTAGAAGTAGTAATGTGACTCAACTGTAACAGCTTTCAGACTGTGTCATTCCAAGAATGAGAGAGAGCCTGTTGAGCTCCAATATAAAATTAGCAACAGGGCCACAAAATAAATCTATTTTATTGTGTATCCCTTCAGTGACAAAAGGAGGTCCTGCTCCCTTGAAGATAAAAATCTAATCAAATAATTATTAAAGAGTACTTCAGTGAAATGAAGATTTTATTTGTTCTTGGTTGATAGATTTTTTTCGTTAGAAATAAGAATATGTATTTCTGAAAGTTATGGAAAATTACTTTGAATACAAACCTAGATAACCTCACAAATTCTATTCTCTTGTGACATGAAGGATTCCCATTAATTTATTTTTACTGTATATCTTTATAGATTTTTCATATATATTGAACATCTATAATGTGTAGTATTTTTGCCACATGGTGAAAAATTACAAATATAAGATTTCAACAGAAAAGCCAATTATATTAATCAGAAGGGATTATAGTAGGACTTAACCAAATTTGAGGGATGGTATTTAGGGAAGGCTTATTGTGAAAATAGCATTAATTTATGCAAAGATATTTGGCAAATGACTATTTTCTTCTTACTGATAAATGTTTTTGAAAACTATTCTTTCAGGGTCTAAATCTGGTAGTAAGGAGAAAATTATATGCAATTTTTCAGTCTTCACTTCTATTGTAGTAAATGATTGTATTTTTTCTCAAACAATGTTTTAAACAAATTATGTAATAAGAGTTCGACCACATAAATGTGACCAAAACATTTCACATAGCTGTTTTTATCATTTTATCACTATTTTTTTCTTACATTGAAGAATCATTGCTGGCATTTTAAAAATCATTAATATTAAGGATATAATTGATACAACATTTTCTTACCTGAATCTTCCTTAATGTTAGAAAGTTCATAAAAATTAGATTCTGTATAAAAATAACATGTTTTGGTCATTTTATTTCTAATGCAGTAAAACAAAAGTTCCTTATTACAAACGTTGGAGAGGTACTTTTTATTATCTTAAATCACTTGATCAAAATCATTCTTTAAGTTTGTGTCACATTATCTTCCATTATCTTTTTAAGTAAAGAATCTGACTACTACTGCAAATAAATTCAAATGTGTATTTAGAAAAGAATGGCATTATAGATTTTTCTACTTATTTGATTTTCTGTCAATAATTAAAAATTGTTTTCTTCTTTAAAAATAGCATTGCTCAGAAACTTTACGAGATGCTTTTATAGTTAAGATTTTTATTAGCATGAAGTGTTGTATTTCATTCAATGATAACTAAATTAACTGATAAAAATGCTTCTTTTAACATTCAAAATTATTGGCTTCTATAATTAATATATAATTGTTGTGGAAAATAATTGTTTTACAATCTATTTCAATAACACAAGTTAAAATTTCAGAGATTTATTCTAAAGAGAGAAATTCAATTAAAACATTCATAGATGGGCATATAAATATGCATGCAGAGCTAAGAGGCAACTTATTTATAATGCTAAAACTGTTGGTCTTCAAAAAGAGGGCTCACTGTGACACTTATAATTACATTTCTTTTATAAATCCAGAAGAGAGTTTGATAATTCACTTTAAAAGTAACTTAATTATTTCATGCATATTTCACCTAAGCAAATGCAGAATTGTTTTTTATTGCTTTTTAACTCATGCTTCAACTGAACACTAATATATAGACTTATTCTGAAATTATTACTACATCTTTTTACATATATTTTTTCCAACAATGCTCTGTTCTGCCATCTTATAATATATCTATATACATATATCTCAAAGAAAGCATAGAGATTAATTTATGTCAATTGCCTTATCAAAGAGACAGGTTATAGATGTATCCTAATCTATATGATCAAAAAACATGAAAATTGATGATAATCTTAATAAATAATTTTAATTCCTATCTGAGATAATTTGAGGAAATTCTGTAGGATCAGAAGGTTGACTATTACCCTTCATTGTTGAACAGTTGGAAAATTATTTGGTACATGCCTTGTGTTACAAAAAGCAGAATAATAATTGTAATATTAAAAGTAATTTAAGTAATATTCTCTTAATTTTGGTATTTTAAAGTTTGCCATGTAAGTGCCCTTTGCTATTCAGAACTAGCTAATAAAATAAACAAGATAGGTATTATTTTCTTTACCATATATGTGGAAAAATTTCAAAGTTAAATGTGATATTTAAGTTCTGATTATTTGGGTGGTATAGCTATATCAGTGTAAATAATTCATTTTAAGTCTTTTAGTGAGTTTATTGGTGAAATTAGTTAAAAAATATTGTCTTCTGTTAAACTGGACTATTGTTACTGGGAGGAAATGATATAATTATAACTACATCTAAATAACAAAGTACAGATGAAATAGTCATACTTTTGATAATCTATGCAAAGAAAAAAACTTCCCCATATCTCCATGTTAACATGTTTCTCTACCGTTTTAGAATTTTCTATTTTAAAAGACATATTATACACCTACAAATAACTTGCCAGTGAAGCCTGTATTTCTTACCTAAAAGTCCCTGGCAAGTATAACATTTCAGAAAGCTGACTTTTATGGGTGATTTTCAGGTCAAGTAAAACTGTATTCAGTGAAAAGTTTAATTTTGCTTCTCTTTAAAAGTAAAAATTTACAAACTACTCCAGAATTATTTTTGCTTCCTTCTGTCTTTAGTTATTATTCATATATAGCACAATTAACTCTTGATATTTCCACACAATATTATTTTAATGGAAAGTTCATCCATTAAAGACCCTAAATATAGGTCCCAGGATAGAACTCTTTCACTAGTCTTTTAGATCCTGGTGTAACTGAACCCTGTCTTCGTCTTTGACAGAATGTAGATTCTCAATAAATATTTATTGGGCAAATAAACAAAGGATTATGCTTGGGCATATAACTTTTCATGGATTGCTGAAATTACATCAATTATTTATTTACATCATTTTCTGCATGAATTATGTTACATATGCATACTTATATAGTTTTATCACTAATCAGTACTTCCTAGTGACTCATTAATATCATTTTGCTTTTAATCTGTTTTTTATTCACTCAAGAATCAAGTTAGTTTTTTTAATTTTTTTAAAATTTATTGAAGTATATCACCCATACATGAACATACATAAACAATAAGTGTATAGTAATAGTTGTGAACTTACAAAACAAACGTACATAACATCATACAGGGTTCTTATACCTCACCCTACCACCAATGCCTTGCATTGTTGCAAAACATTTTCAACTAATGATTAAAGAGCATCCTCAAAATGTTACTACTAGCCAAAGTATTTTCCCCCAGCCCACCCTATTATTATTATTATCATTTATACATGAACATGCATAAACAATAAGTGTATAGTAAAAGTTGTGAACTTAAAAAGCAAACATTCATAACATACAGGGATCCCATCCATCAACCCTCCACAGCAGTTTGCATTGTTGTGAGACATTTGTTACAAATTATGAAAGAATATTGTCAAAATCTTACTGCTAATTATAGTCTTTAACTTATATTTGGTGTATTTTCACCCCAACCCACCCTATTATTATTTTTTAAATATATTTTTTATGACAGAACTTGTAAACTTACAAAACAATCATGCACATGTGCAGAATTCCCAAATAACACCCCTCTATCAATACACCACACCCTGGTGGAATATTTGTTACAGATTATGAGATAATGTCTTCCAATTATTACTAAGTCCACTGTGTACATTTGCCACACTTTTTCCATACTCCCCCATTATCAAAACAGTACATCTTTGGCATAGATGCAAGGATATTACATTATTACTGTTAACCATACTCCATAGGTCTCTCCAGTTATATTTTTCCCAGGCTTCTCCACATTCCCACCACCCTGCAAAACAGATGTACATCTGCTCTAGCTCAAAAAGGACACTCTTGCATCTGTATCATCAACCACTATTCTCATCCACCTCTAGGTTTACTGTGCTATTCAGTCCCTAGATTATTCTCTAGCTTTCTGTCAATTTGCATTTACATCCTTAGACTACCATTTTCAGCCACATCCCCATTTATAAACAAGCTGTTACTCACTATAATGTGTTACTATCAACTCTGTACATTTCCACACTTTTACAGTAAAGCTAATTAAAACTTCTACATCCATTAAATATCAGTAGTCCATCTCAGTCCTCCTCTTATCTCCTTTAAGAACCCACCACCTGCCATCAGGTCTTGAAGATATTTTCCTACATTTTCTTCTAGAATTTTTATGGTTCTTGTTTTTATATTTAGGTATTTGATTCATTTTGAGTTAATTTTTTATAGGCTGCGAGATAGGGGTCCTCTTTCCTTCTTTTGCTATGGATATTCAATTTTCTCAGCACCATTTGTTGAATGGACTGTTTCGGCCAAGTTGCTTGGGTTTGACAGGTTAGCCAAAAATCACTTCACCAAAGATGTGAGGGTCTGTTTTTTAACCATCAATTCAGTTCCATTGGTCTATGTGTCTGTCTTCATGCCAGTAACATGCTGTTTATATCACTGTGGCTAGGTAATACAACTTGAAGTCTGGAAATGTTAGTCTTCCAACTTCGCTTTTCCTTTTTAAGATGTTTCTGGCTATTCAGGACCCCTTACCCTTCCAAATAAATTTGATAATCATGTTTTCCATTTATCTAAAAATACTGGTGGAATTTTTATCAGGATTGCATTGAATCTGAATATCAATTTGAGTAGAATTGACATCTTAATGATATTTAGTCTTCCAATCCATAAGCATGGAATATTCTTCCAATTATTAAGGACTTTTTAAAATTTCTTTTAACAATGAGTTGTAGTTTTCTGAATACGGTTGCTTTAAATTGTTGGTTAATTTATGCATGAATATTTGGATTTTACCTGTCATATTTTATTTTCACCACTCTTTTGACACTTTTAATTACTTTTATTGATATAATCTTCATTTCTAGATTCTTTTCTAGGCCTCTCTCTCCAGGCTGTAGCACACCCTTTAGCATTTCCTGCAAAGAATGTCTCTTGGTTACAAACTCTCTGTTTCTGTTTATCTGTGAATATTCTAAACTCACCCTCAGTTTTGAAAGACAATCTTGCCAGATATAAGATTCTTGGCTGGAAGTTTTTCTCTTGCAGTATCTTAAATATATCATACCACTGTCTTCTTGCTTTCCATGGTTTCTGGTGAGAAATCAGCACTTAATCTTATTGGGTATCTCTTATACATTATGCACTGCTTTTCTCTTGCTGCTCTCAGAATTCTTTCTTTGTCTTTGGCATTTGACATTCTGATTATTATGTGTCTCGGAGTTGGTCTATTAGGATTTTTCGGATGGGAGTATGTCGTGCTTCTTGGACATGAATATCTATGTCCTTCAATAGTGTTGGGAAATTTTCTGCCATTATTTCTTCAAATATTCCTTCTGCTCCTTTTCCCTTCTCTTCTCCTTCTGGGACACCCATGACATGCATGTTTGCATGTCTCTTGCTGTCGTTTAGTTCCCTGAGAACTTGTTCAAGTTTTTCCAATCTTTTCTTCATTTATCCTTTTGTATGTTCAATTTCAGAGGCCATTTCTTCAAGCTCACCATCCATTCTTCTGCCTCCTCAAATGTGCTATTATATGATTCCAGGGTATTTTTAATTTCATTTATTGCACCTTTCATTCTCATAAGATCTGCTATTTTTCTATGTATAATTTCAAATTCTTCTTTGTGCTCATCCAATGTCTTCTTAATAGCCTTAATTTATTTAGCCATCACATTGAATTTACTAAGGAGATTTGTTTGAACATCTATGATTAGTTGTCTCAAATCCTTTATGTCATCTGGAGGCTTATCTTGTTCCTTTAACTGGGCCATATCTTCCTGTTTCTTGGTGTGGATTATAATTTTTTGTTGGTGTCTTGGCATCTGGCTTACTAGAGTATTCTGGGTGCAGTTTTTCTCTTTAGTTTAGGGCTTCCTTCCCTTCTCCCTTGCTGGTTGTGTAGTAGGAGCCAAGGATGTAGTTGGTGCTTTAAGCTGTGGTGGGTCCAGCTACCCTCATTGCCCCAAGGACCAATGAAGCTTCTCCCAACTTTCTCCTTTGCCAGGGGTAGGGACAGAGCCACAGTTATGTGGAATAATCCAACTCATGCAGGCCTAGACTGTATTTGCCCAGAGAGAATGATGAAGCTTCAGGCCCCTTTCTCCCCTGCCTGGGGCAAGGATGGAGCTGTAGGTGTGGGCAGCAATCTATGCAGTACAGGTCCAAGATGACCACAGTTGCCCCTGTAGACTTCTGATTATTCAGTGTGTGCCAGATAAATGTACCTGCAGTTACCTGGAGAGGCTGGTGCAGGGCCCGTCAGCTTCCTCCCTGCTAGAGGTAGGGCTGAAGCTTAGGCTAGGGCTGCGAGCCAATCTGGGTAAAAGAAATGGGTCTCTACCATCACTGTGATTTTCAGTCATCCCTGTTTCCCCTCATGCTGGAGGTGGAGTTAAGATGGTGGCTACTGGCCTCTTTCTGACTTGGACTGGTTCACACTTAAGCTGTTCTTAGGATTGTACTTTAGTCTGCCGAGTTTACTAATCAGTAGCTGAAGTTGGTGTCCAACCATATCTTTCTCCCCCATTTTGGGAAGTGGAGCTTACAATTCCAGCCGCGGAACAGCTCCTGAGGTGGCTTGTACCTCCAGTAGAGGATCAA